>JAQZBX010104182.1:0-10976 GCA_029593785.1 Cabassous unicinctus | reverse complement strand
ATCCATTGCGCCACACCCGCTTCCTGCCGTGAGGTTGCTGCATCAGCCCACCGCACCGCTCAGGCCGGCGTGCCCTCACAAGGAGGCCTCGGGACGCAAACCCGGGCCTCCCATATGGTAAACGGGGGCTCTATCCACTGAGCCACACCCGCTTCCCATCTCTATTTTAATTTATTTTTATTTTTGGATCCAAGCTGATTCCTGTTCAAATATACATGCCAAAGCTTTATTTTTAACAAATGCTATTGCAAGTACTCATGAGTGCCTTAGCTGCCGTCTCTAAAATCACCCAGGTGACCTAAATAGCCAGGCGATGAGAGGAGGGGGCGGGAGGGCAGGCTCCAAGGAGAATTCTGCCAGAGGGCTTGAGTGGAGGGGGCTCCCAGAGAAAGGTGAAAACTGGGGGCTCCACAGTAAGCAGCAAAGAGTCCCAACAGAGAGGACAGGAAGGTGTGGGAGAGCCCAGGTGGCTCAAAGAGGACGTCACCAGCCTCGGCTTTGGAAGGTGGCTGGCCAGAGTAGCAGTAGTTTTGAACTTGCATCTTGAGTTTGTACGAATGAAAAGAGATTATAAAGCCCCCAATTCTGCTGTAATTTCATTTACTGCAAGGAAGCGCACCTGGAGAGAACTCTTAAACGATTAATTGGAACCAAATTAAAGCCTGCACATAATTAAATAAGAAAATACTACACGTCAACCCCTCTTCTCTCTTCGCCCCCCTGCTTCCGTCCCATTCACTCCCCAGAAGCAACAACTTTTCTCATTCACCTGTTTTTTCCCCTAGAATGTACTCCACATTTCTAAATAAATATGTTCGGCATCAGTTTCTCCAGTCATTAATTTTAGTCATTTCTTCAGCTCCTATTAGGGACCTTGAGCATCCAGCTCTCCCGACCACCCCGCTCAGCTCCCTGCGCCCCTCAATTTTGATGCTACTATTTTCGGGTATACGGTGCTTACATGATTATGGTTTATATTTATTTGCTGATCCCAGTGGCAAACTGACTGCATTTCCTTTCTTGTACAACTCTGAGCATTTCCCGGAATTAATCATGGTCTCCACGTAACTGCTCAGGTTTCAAGGGATGGACACTGATTTCTCCCAAACGCTTTCCAGTGCCTACTGCTGCTTTCTCCACGCGCTCCGACGCAAGAACACATCTAACTCTCCCCGTTCCCTCGCCCAGAAAGTGCCCTTTGCTCTGCTGACATGCATTCCGCAGGAACTTGGGAGGAGAGCGTGCATGGCAGGGATGTGTGCTTAGTCCTCGCACGGTTAATAATGTGCTCCTTTTGCCCGCTTCGCTCGACCTGAGGGAGAGCTGTCTGCGTCGGAAACTTCCTCAGGACTTCAACCCTCTCCCACCTGCTTTCCTTCCAGCGTGGCCCCCAAGGAAGCAGCTGCCCTTGCTCGCATGACCTGTTTCCACGGCAGACCCTTTTAGCCCAGCACTGTCCACTAGAGATAAAACACATGCCGCAAATGTAATTTTAAATTAAATTCAACTTTCTAGTAGCCACAGTTTAAAGAGTAAAAGGAAAGAGGTAAATTTAATTTTAATAATACATGCTATTTAATCCAATATCTCAAAGATATCATTTCAACCTGTAACCAATATAAAATTTTTGATAAGATATTTTCACTTTGTACTGAATGTTTGAAATTGGGCATCTCAGTTTGGATCACCCTATGTGCACAGGGGGCTGGTGGCTACCGTCTAGAACCTTCTCTTCATCCCCGGGGTTCTGGGGGTAACCCATTGGTTCATGAAGGTTCTTCATTCCAGTCTCTGGACTCACACTATGGGCCCCAATCATTATCAGTTTCTCGGGTAAGTTTCTCTTCTCTTTTCTCTTCCCTGGGCTCTTGGTAGTGAGATTTGAAAACTCTGGGACTGATCCTTTTTTTTTTTTTTTTTTTTAATCTTTTCTCTTATTTTTCTTGTTCTACATCCTGTGTAAGGAAATAAGCCAGTGAGCTCAATCTGCCACTTTTTATAAAACGTGCTCACACATACACAGGCACTGTATTCGTTTCCTATTGCAGTAGTGACCAGTTATCACAAATTTACATTTAAAAAGCATGTGCTGTATCTTACAGTTCTGAAGACCAGCTGCTAAAGATGGGCCTCGCTGGGCTGAAATGGAGCTTCCTCGTGGAGGCTGCAGAGGAGGCTGCGCCTCGCCGGCTCCGGGCGGGCGAGCCCTGGCCTGCTCCTTCCTCATCCACACAGCCAGCGGCCGCATCGCTCCCTCCCTGCCCCCGCGCTCACCTCCCTTCTGCCTCTCCTGCCTCGCTCCTAGTTATAAGGACCCTTGTGATTCCATTGGGCCCACCTGGATCATTCAGGAGCTTCTGCCTCTTGCACAGTTGATTAGCAGCCTTAATTCCCCTCTGCCTTGGAACCCAACATGTCACAGGTCCCTGGGAGCGGGATGTGGACGTCTTCGGGGCCATTACTCCACCTCCCACGTGTACATTTTGATCATTCCTTTCTCAGAGAATGAAAAAGGTGTAGCCGACTGTTGGCTGAGTACGGAACGCCACAGGGAAACCCCTTGCTTTCCCCTCTGTGCTCGTCGGGTCGTGTGGCCGCGCAGCTCTGCAGCCACTTTTGCCGGGCCTTCTCGCCTTCGGGGGAAAGACGAGAGAGCAAGTGGCAGAGGGCGCTGCGGGGGCCCACCACCCTTGGCAGCCCTTCAGGAGATGCCCTGTCCCATCAGGAACATGCAGCTCGGCCCAAGCTGCACTTCTCTGAACGTGCGTCCTGTGCCGCCCTCGCTGGCGTCCTCCTAGAGGGCAGGAGGGGCTGCTGGTCAGGCCCGTGGTCTCTCAGGGTCGTGGGCATTCTGGACTTCTGCAAGCCTAATGGCCATATAGCGCTGCGGGAGCCCCGCACGCAGGTGCTCGGGCGAGAAGAGGTCGTGGTGGCTCTCTTCCTGGTAGGTGGCTATCGACACCAGGTCGCCTGTCCCGGAGTTTCTCTCGCCCTGCCTCAGGGCCTGCAATCCGAAATGTGTTCTTGGAATCCTGGAGGATTGCTTAGATTGTCAACATTTCCTGCTAAAGAACCAACAGTTCCTGGAAGGGGTGCCTCTTCAGCCTCATTGAGTAACGTGCAAGAAGGAAGCTGGGTGTGCAGCCAGCAGAGAGCAAGCCCCTGCCTGAGAGGACCCCAGACTGGGAGAACTGGGCTCGTCAAGAGCGAGAGATGGGGAGCAGAAGGGCCGGGAGGCAGGGGGACAAACCCCTTGTCTCCTCCACTCTGTCGGGCGGCCACCAGTAGAGTGCCATCAAAGGCTCCGTTTTCTCTCTCTGGGTCTCCCACACCAAGCTGCCGTGACCTTCCAGAGCCCGAGTTCCCAAGGACACTTAAATGCAACGTAAGCCCTTCACGCTCTGATTCCCAGTCTCTGATCCAAAGATTCCTCTGAAAATCTCCTTCGCCCGGATTTGTCACCTGAAACCACAGAAGAGGGCGTGCCTCGTTGGCCGTTTATGTGCCATTCACACGGCGTTGACGATGGGCCCCATTTAACCCTCTCGACAACCTGGAAGAGGCGGCAGTTGCTGCTGCCACTTCACAGACGGGGAACTAGAAGCCCCAGAGTGGGCCGGCTCGGGACATCTCCACGGCGCGGCTGGACGATTTGAGGGAGAATCAGAAGTGTTTGGGTGTTTTGCCAGGGAAGGGTTTGCCTGGAAAAAGAGCCTGTGGGTCTTGAGCTCGGTTCAGCAGAGTGGATTTAAATCCAGAGCCAAGCCTGAACTCAGGGCAAGTTCCGAGTCCTACGTGCGTCCTCAGACTCCCACCCTGAGCAGGACGGAAGCAGGACGCTGCGACTCACGCCTCCGCGACCTCTTCCATTGCGGCCCTGGGTCCAGTTGCCGATGTTGGCTCTGCCAGGCTTCCCTTCCCCAGGATCCCCGGGAAAGTCAGCTAAAGACAAGCGCCCTGGCTCACCATCTGCACGGCTTTGAAACGCGAAAGTCCTGCTTGGTTATATTTCAACCAAATTTTATTCCAACTAAGTGCTGCCACCCCTTCTCAGACTCACTGTTCCAGAACCGTGAAAACCCATTCTGCTTTTCCCTCCTGCCCTGCTCAGCTTTCCTGCTTGCAGGGTCTACCACCTGTTTGTGCATTTCAAACCCCCTTGTTTGTTTCTTGCTAGGGAACAGCAAGCTCACGATCGAGCCGATCGATGCATCTAACGAACTTGGCCTCTGCCAACGCTGCAGTACATGATTGTTGTGACAGAAGCTGGGCGAGCGTGACCCTCCACACCACGAGGACAGGGCTCACAGAACATGCCAACAGTGCAGACTCGGCACAGGACGACAGGAACAGGCGTTTCAGACCCGGAGCCCTGGGGCCTCCTTGCAGGGCTGCTCCGGAGTGGGAGGACGTGCGGCCCTGGGGTGATGGGAGGTGGGGTTTAACTACCCCACCCTTGGGTGACACGAGTGGCCTCTTATTTTCTCCTTATTGTTACATTTGCTTGTGTCCACTGAGTGCCTCTTTCAGGCCACAGGCCACGCAGTCCCAGAAATTGGTAAATATGTTCTCATCTCTTAAAAATCCCATCCGTCTACATGCTACAGCAGAGATGAACCTTGAAAATCTGATGCTAAGGCAAACACGAAACATGAGATGAGCCATAAAACCTGAAATAAGCCAGACACGAAAGCATCATTACCATATGATTCCACTTACACAAAATATCTGTATCGGCAAAGTCATAGAGACAGAGTGTAGATGACAGGTTATGGGGGGCTGGAGCGAGAAATGGGGAGCTATTGCTGAATGGATATCGTTGCGGGTGATGGGAAGGATTTGGAAATAAATAGTGGTGACAGTAGAACAACACTGTGAATAAAATTATTGCCACCGCATTATACCCTTAAAAATGGTTAAAATGGGGGAGCGGATGTGCTCAAGCAGCTGCACATGGGAGCTCCACATGGGAGGTCCCGGGTTCGGTTCCCAGTGCCTCCTGAAAAATAAAAACAAACAACAAGCAAAACAAATGAAAAAGCCAACTCAGGGAAGCCGATGTGGCTCCGTGGTTGAGTGCCAGCTTCCCACATATAAGGTCCCAGGTTCAATACCCAGCCCCACTTACCACAAATTACCACACTGATTACATGTGGAAATGATAATATTAGGGATAAATAGGATTAAACATGTCATTAAAGTTTTTTAAAAATCCTACATCCTGCCTTTCCCAGTTCTGAGGTGCTGGATGGGTCCCTATATAACAGTCAAACCTAGGTAGAGAGAAAACTCAAGGAGATAAAATTTTCTTAGTCAATGAGCAAAACTCTGCTGCAAGTTTCCTAAGCATGACATTGACTGGATAAACAAAAAATTGCAAATTAGGAAACAGGCATTCAAGACAAAACTTGCAGTTTCTGGAGAGAATGCAGGCTCGGGAGTAAAAATTCTAGTCTGCGAAAAAGAACTGGAAAATCGCCAGTGTGTCTATGAGCTCTAAGGCGGTCAGGGGCCCATGCAAGTGCAATTATCTTTGAATTAATTGTAAGCAAATAAATGAATGCCAGAATGTCACATTTGAATTTTAATAAAATTTTTCAAAAAACATCTAGAATAATGACTAACTTAAGATGAGTGCTTTCAAAAGTCTGTTAAAATATAGCTCTGATAAATTAGTTGGCTCAGGGTTCTTTTTGATCCTCATTTTAACAAAATGAATAAATTATTTCTCTTGCATTTAATAAATGTTAAATAACAGAATTGGGTTTTCCCTCCTTGTAGTGCTGATATTTTTAGCATTTATTTTAAAATGTGACATTGGCTCTTCCAGATTTATTCCTGGATTCTATCATGATAATTTGTACCTAACTTCAAACTGCTTTTCCCCCCACGTTCTCAAAGAGGTGCTACACTAATTAAGAGTTATTCTAATTTGTTCATTAAAGCAAGCCCTCAAAGGACGTCCTTAAAATGACAACTTATTAACCTGAACCAGGTCATTATATATTCTTAACTATTAACAAAAGTCTGAGCGTTTTAAAGTATTTTAAATTCAGAACTTTCATATGAATTCACAGCAGCCTTCTTCCCGATAAGCTCATTTTACCTTTATCCGTGACCCAGCCTTTCAAAATGAGGCCAGACAAGGGGGCCCCTACGTCTGTGACCACACCGTACCTGCGAGCAGGGGAAAACTTGTTTCCTGTTGCTGGCTTCACCCCCCAGACGGCTAGGACTTAACCCAGCTACAGAGCTGAAGATGGGACAGGGGCGGTTGGCAGGGTGGTGGCTGGATGCCCCCTTCACCCGCCCAGAGGAAAAGTGCCTGGTTGGCGGGAGCCAGGAGCAGCACCCCAGCCGCAGGTCCCGGCCCAGCCCAGGCGGCCCAGCAGCCTCCCAGGAAGCTTTGCCCTTTGCCCCATGAATGGGTGAATGGTCTGCGCCTGCACCCCAACTCCCAGCACCTTTGGCGACTTGAGCTGCTGCCCCCAGCCTTCCTTCTGTTCTCCGACGACATACCTGGATGTGGATTCCCTGATTCCATTAACAAGGGACACCAAACGAGGAGGTTTAGAAGGTGGAGGAAAAGGAGTCAGGGGATTTCTGGAACCAGGAGATGGCCTGATTGGGCAGACAGCATGGGGTGCCAAGCCGGCAGGGACCAGGACCCAGAAGTGAGGCTCCCAGAAGGGAATGGGGCTACTAACAAACACATTTTTGCACCTCAGAAATTTGCTTTCAAGAGTGGATCTCACTCACGTGTGGTTCTCCCGTGCCCCTTGGAGTCTTCCCTCCCCTCACCATTCACTTTTTTTTTTTAGGAAGTACTGGGAATTGAACCTAGGACCTCACACATGGGAAGCAGGCACTCAACCACTGGAGCTATATCTGCTCCCCCATCATTCACCCTTTGTTTTTTGATTTTTCAATTTATTTCCAATTGTAAAATATACACACTATAAAAATCATTTTAACCATTTTAATTGGGTGATATTGTGACATTAAGTACATAGACAATATTGTCAAACTTTCACCTATATCTGTTTCCAGCAAATCTGCATCATCCCAAACCAGAGCTCATGCCAATTTAGCAATTAACTCCCAATTTCTCATCTCTATGAGTTTGCTTATTCTTGGTATTTCGTATAATAGAAATTATATGATATTTGTCCTTTTGTGTCTGGCTTGTTTTGTCAACATGTCTTCAAGTTTTATCCATGTTTTAGCATGTACCAGTAACTCATTTCTTTTTATGGCTGAATAATATTCCATTCTATAGATATACCACTTGTTTATCCACTCATGTTGGTGGTCTGTTGGGTTGCTGTCACCTTTTAGCTCTTCTGAATAATGCTGTTGTGAATATTGTTGTACAAATATCTGTCCTAGTCCCCGCTTTCAAGTCTTTGGGGTATATACTTAGAAGTGGGATTGCCAACTCATATGGGAAGTCTACATTTAACTTTCTGAGAAACTATGTCTGCCCGTGCACTTGCAGAATAGTTTCCACCAAAGTTCAATGGCCACGTAAGACTTAAAAGTGAAGCAGGCCACTCCCTACAGCAAAATCTAACAGCTTATTAGGGAACTTACAGACCAGGAAGCTGGCCCTGGGCGGCTGCAGAACATTCAGAGTAGTGCTCCATGCCACCTGGCAGGTTACAGGGGGTTATATGGAGTAAGAAGCAGGAGGACAGAGCCAAGTCATGATGTGCAAGATCGTAAGCATGTCTCTTTGAAGTTACTGATATATAGTGTAGCAGGAGTGGTTCTAGTACAGATAACTAAGTGCTTAGGAATGTATACATGTGCTTTAAGAGGCATCTACGGGGGTAGGGTTCTCTGGTTTACGGCCTCACACTCCACCCCTAGAAAAACCCAGTCTTACATTCTTCATGCCCCTTTTTTTGTGAGTTTCCCTGAGCAGAATTGAGGGGCACATCTGGAGGAAGAATCCACAGCAACAATTTAAGACACATGTTCTAATACCTGTGCCTGCTAATGCCAAGAGGAAAATTAGTAGGGCAGATCCTCATGCCCCACTCTGTTAAGATAAAAGGTGATACTGTCCAAAGCATTCCATCTCCAGGGGAGGTCGGCAACTGTCCACACACCCAGCAGTCACTCTGGTTACGAGTTGTAGCCACTTCAGTTGTCC
Source organism: Cabassous unicinctus (assembly GCA_029593785.1). Classification (NCBI taxonomy): domain Eukaryota; kingdom Metazoa; phylum Chordata; class Mammalia; order Cingulata; family Chlamyphoridae; genus Cabassous; species Cabassous unicinctus. The sequence continues at coordinate 2,818 of JAQZBX010104182.1, read as the reverse complement.
ATTTCAGGAATTTGTTCCTTCTGTTGTGAAGATTAGAGATATGAACCAAGTAGTAGTAGCAGTTTCTCCTTGCATCTTGGGGTCGTGGCCTTGCTCCCACTGTGCAAGGAAAGGCTTTGGGCCGTTCATGCGCATGTGTGTATATGGGGTGTGAAGGGCTTGGAGATCCATTTTAGGTCACTGCAGGAGCAGAAGCAGGAGCCATGGGCAGGATGGGCAGCAGCCACAGGGTCACCTTTGAGTTGCACGAGAATGAGAACATCACACTGGGGATGGGCATCTGGCTTTCAGAAAATGTGCTTGATCGAGTGAAGGAGTCCTCTCCATCTGGATCGAAGTCTCAGAGACATTCTAGTGGTTATGGTGCCTCCGTTTCTGAAGAAGAATTTGAAGCTCCGTTAAGCAAAATGGTGGTATCGATCCTTCTCATTGTATTTCTGGGTGGACCCTGTGCGCGTCGCTGGTCTGCATCTCCACCCCACCTGTCTGCTCTACAGCCGGGTGGAAGGGCAGCATGGCGACCCCATCATTTACTCTCGAAAGGAAATAAACCCAGCTGCAGGTCTGAGCTGGGCACTGTGGGGGAGGGCAGTGCGGGGGGAGCCTTAGGCAGTGGCTGACGGGGGTCGTCAGCACAAACTGAGAGGGAAAAGGAGAAGGGGAATGCCTTGAGAGTCCCACGGAAGTGACCCCTAATGGGTAGCAGGCTCACAGGACAGGGTTGCAGTCAGCCCCAACCTTGTCAGAGCATGGGGTGCCTTCATGAGCATATTTTATAGGCACATAAAGGAATGCACCCTGGAGCACTTTCACTTTATAAAGATTTTAGCAAAGCAAGAGAACTCAGTGAAAAGGGCCTGAATTCTGCTCAACGGACATGACTACTTGATGAGTGCTAGCCTCTGAGCGCTCAGCGGGCCAGGAATTGATTGGCTATATTGTCCCTACAAAGCTGATGGATTTGTGGCCAGAGAGTTGGCGAGAGTGAGGGTGTGAAATCGATAGGCCGTTACACAGCCACTTAGAGAAGCCAATCTCCTGGCAGCGTGCTTTTTGCAGAGGCATCGAGGATCAAAACTTGGGGGATTTCGCTGTACAGCATGGGCGCGTCACACGAGATCCCGAGTTACATGCACGGTCGAGGATGCTGGCCTACTGGTCCTTGCCCTTTGTTATAATAACAGACAATTAAATGATCATCAATTTGATATCTTTAAAGGATACAAATATAGAAAAAAATCTACGGCATTTGGATGTTTTCATGCTTATCTTTTGGGGCTACAAAACCAATTGACAAACTATATTTGTGCACCTTGCGGGAGCTAGGCAGAGGGAAATGTTGTAGCTCTCTTTATGCCTCATTCACAGCTTATTACCAGGGCTTTTAAAGCTTGTTATAGGGAAGCGGGTGTGGCTCAGTGGATAGAGCCCCCGTTTACCATATGAGAGGCCCCGGGTTCGCTTCCCGGCGCCCCCTTGTGAGGGCAGGCCGGCTCGAGCGGCACCGTGGGCTGATGCGGCAAGACCTCACAGCAAGGGGGAGATAAGCCGACACACAGAGAAGACACGCAGCGAATGAACACAGCAGCACAAGAAGCAAGGGGGGGGATAAATAAAATTAAAAAAATAAAAAAAATTAAAAAAAATAAAAAATAAAAAAAATAAAATAAATAAAATCCCAGTATTATAAAAAATAAAATAAAATAAAATAAAGCTTGTTATACTCGTATATGTACAGAAAAGGATGCAAATCTTAACTGTAAGCACAATGGCTTTCCACAAACTGAACACTCTCGTGCAACCCATACCCAGACCAAAAAGGACAACGTCAGCGGGGCACTTGGGAATCCCCTAGATTTTTTATGTAACATTTATGTAATCTAAGTATGTTTTGAAAAATAAAAGTAAAAAAGTATATTAAAAAAAAAAAGAAGACGACGGCATCACAAGACCCGAGAACTCCCCCTCACTGCCTCCCCAACGGGAATCCCTTCTGGCCTTTTCCCTTTCATGTCACCTGTTTTTCCTGGTGACTTTTAAGACTGCTTTATATATTCCTAATATGCACTTTGGTCACACACGCGTGCAGCAAATACCTTCTCCCACTCTAGGTGGCCGTTTTGCCTAAGGGCGTTTCTGGATGAACAGAAGAGCCTAACCTTAAAATTAAAAAAAGCTTTGTAAAAATCGGTTGGATTTAGTTTTTAAAAATATTTTTGTTGTGGTAACATATACAACACAAAATTTCCCATTTAAGCCACCTTCATGTGTACATTTCAGTGATAGTAGTCCCATTCACAATATTGTGCCACCACCACCTTCCAATATCAAAGTGTTTCTGTCGTCCCAAACAGAAACTCTTTACCCATGAAACAATGACTCCCCGTTTCCCCCACTCAAACCTTGGTAGATTCCAATCTACCCAGTTTGAGGGACATACGCCTGGAAGTGGAATTACCAGGTTATATGATATTGCTATGTTTAAAGGTCTGAGGAATCGTCAAACTTTACCCTGTGGCAGCACCATTTCACATTCCCACCAACAACATGCTAAGTAAGGCTCTTATTTCTCCACATCCTCACCAGCCCTTGTTGTTTTCCATTTTAAAAGCTGATGTCGGGAAGCGGGTGTGGCTCAGTGGATAGAGCCCCCGTTTACCATATGGGAGGCCCGGGTTCGCGTCCCGAGGCCTCCTTGTGAGGGCAGGCCGGCCTGAGCGGTGCGGTGGGCTGATGCAGCAACTGATGCAGCAACCTCACGGCAGGAAGCGGGTGTGGCGCAATGGATAGAGCACCCGTTTACCATATGAGAGGCCCC
>JAQZBX010104181.1:0-10976 GCA_029593785.1 Cabassous unicinctus | reverse complement strand
AAGACAAGCAGACACAGAAGAACACACAGAGAGCAGACAGCGAGCGCAAAAACAACGGGGGGTGTGGGGGGGTGGAATTAAATAAATAAATCTTTTATTAAAAACAGAGCCCCTGTGATAAGCACATCATGGTGAATCACTCACTAAATGAGAAGCACCAAGTCCAGGACACAGAGGAACCAACTGCTATCAGAAGAACTAAAGCCAGAGGGTGCAATCCTTTAACAAACAGGAGATTTTAGAATATGCAAGACTGATATCTTCAGAGAGATATAAAAGATAGTACTTCCACCAAACAATAAGCTAGAGATCTGTAAATTTAAAAATTTTGTTTAAAAATAAAACTCTCAATATAGGGGCAGTGTAGTAGAATTGATATAGAAGAGGAGAGTGATAAGAGTTGAGATTTTCCCAGAATGTAGTGTAAAAGGACAAAAAGCCAGCAACACTTATAATTCCATTTTTAAATAACAATCTGGTCTGAAAATCTCAGATCACCTCAATATAAGAGCAGGAGAGAGGAAAGTGAAAGCAAGCCAAAGTTCTCAAAAGTCTCAAGCCAAAGCAAGCAAACATCTTCGTTTGTGGGAAGATACTATGTACTGATTAGCTCAAGGCTTTGATCCAATTACAAAACAGAGTTAAACATGTTAGCAGTCATTTAGAAGAATAAAAACAATGTGGGACATCCAAATCACTAAAGAAGAATTCAAAACAGGACAAAGACAGCTCAAAACAATCCATAAAAAGAAAGTTCCAGGGCTCTGCAGAAGGACGGCAACAAACTGGTTAAAACTTTCAGGCCAGTTCTTATTAAGCTGTGTGAAAAAGATATGTCCTCAGTCAAAACAGGAACCTTCTCTAAAGAGCAAGCGGCCCAGGCTTACTTCCACCAGCTTTCTTGTCCACAGAATCCATTGCTCTCTACAGCCATCAGAGGCTCATTTGCTGGCAAAGTGCATGATCAGGTTAGAATGCCTTGGGTAGCAGGGGGCTTGGCTTTCCCCGTTCCTGACGGCTAGAAAAAATGAAGGTGCAGGTCCGAGGACACTCCCAAATGATGTACACTAGAAGGCGTGATTAATTTAGCATCTGCCATGGGAAATGACCGGGGTTTAGCTCTCCCAGCCATTCTGCAAAGATAGCCATCTGCTGTATGCTCTGCAGAAGGCACAGAGTATGGTTACCAGGTGGAGCAAATGGAGAACCAGGTGGAGCTCCTACCGCAGGAGATACCGCCCCCTGATGCACTCACACATAAGTGTCCACCTGCCTGGAATGTTCTCCTCCTCACCTGTCCACAGGTGAGCTTCCCCTATACATCCTTTAAGTCCCTACTTGAAGAGCCTACTTTGTGAAGTATTTCCTGCCCCCCGCCCAGGCTAATCATTGGTACCACTGCTAGGCCTGGGCATGCCTCCGTTATTGCATTTATGTGGTACTGCCACTGCATTACTTTTTTTCCTACTGCCACTGCATTTTATAAATCTGTGTCTGGCAAGACTAAGAATTTGTGGGTGCAGCTGTGTGACTTATTCCTCTTCTCAGAGCCCAAGATGAGTGTTTGCTCAGCCAGTGTATGCAGAATAAACTGGGAATGATTATTTGCAATGATTTGTATTGTAAATGGACTAGAAAAGGCTGTTACTCTTCTCTTCTCCCTTGTCTATTATTTTCACGGTCATTCCATCTTGGCTGCAAGATGGACATAGATATGTTCGTTGTGGCTTGCCCCACATTTTTTGCTATGCTGGGGGAAGTCAGGATGTTCCCCCAAGGCTCCGTGCAACTCCAGTGGGTGAGAGGCAGTAGGAATTTATGGTTTTTCCTTGGCCCATTGCTATGGCTCTGTTTCTAAATAAAACATATTCAGGGTGGAGGGGCTCAGGGCCATTTGCTGCAGAGAAAGGAAGATCGTGAACCTGGGCTGGGGATATAAAGTGGACACACTCGATTAGGCTCCCCATAAAAATCTTTCCCATATAAGCAAAGGCGCTCTCCAGCCACAGGCAGCTGGATCTCAAGAAACTCCTTGGGAGAGTACAGAAGACTCATTGGTGGAAATCAGAGATGTTGGTCCTGCTCAGGAACACCCATCAGCAGCCCCAGGGACTTTTGAAGGAATTCTGACCCAACGGTTGGAAAACCATCCTACAGACTCAGGGCTGTAGGCAGGGTGACAGTCCAAGGCTCGGCGGGCCAGCACACTCAACCCCAACATTCTATACGGGTGGCGACCAGAGGCAGCACAGATACTAAGGGTGCCCTGCTCAAGATGACAGATGGGTCTTCCATGCCCGTCATTGGCCTCGGGGTTTCAGTTGCTTTAAAAGGTCCAGCTGGCACCCGGCAGCCTGAAGCCAGGAACGGTGGTAGCTGAGGGTGGGATGGGTAGGGTGCAGTAGAGAGAAAATGAGTGCTGGTTTCTCCTAATAGGAGGGTACTCGACCCCACCAAGCCACCCAGATCCCCAGAATGAAAGCCCTGCTCCATTCAAAGTCCCAGAAGGTCCAAGTCAGGGGTCCTTCACAAGGGGTCCATGAGCTTGAATTGAAATTCAAAAAAAACATTCTTATGGGGATGTATTGGTGTGGGTATGACATATTTATTAAAGAATACACAGGATAGTGTGGACTTAGTAAGGGGTCTGTGGTTTTCACCTGACTGGAAAAGGGGTCCATGGAACAAAAAAGGTTAAGAACCCCTGGTCCAAGTGGAGAAATTCATGAGCTTCATGCATCACACCTGATCTATGCAGCTTTCAGGCTCTTCTGGGCAAGGGAGGGGCCGAGGCTGGGAACTCTGCTGAGCCCACTGGGTGCCCTTGCTCTCAGAAGCCATGGACCTTAAAACAGAGGGTGTGCTGGCCGCAGGCCTCTGCACCAGCTACCTGAGCAGTCTTGCCTCATCACGCATTGCACCAGGCAGCAGTTGTTACACTTCCAGTCTCACTGTCCCTCTGGTCTCCCGTGACGATTTTTCACAAGAACACAGTGCTTTACCATTTGTTGGGTGAGAATTCTGAGAAGGGAGTGGGATTTACCAGTGAATTTGATTTTCCGTACCCTGAAAATGCCATAGGCCTTTGACCATGGACTGGTCTACCCACCTGAAGAAACTGGCTGTCCTTGAGAATTCTGTCACAGGCTTCATGACAATTCTAAATGTAGTTTTGAAAATCCAAAGGGTTTGCTTCTGAGTCCTCAAAGAACAGAATACAGCCAGCTCACTCCACTTGGATTTTTCGCCCCCTGCCCCTGAGATGGCTCCTTCGTCTGTCTGCTCGTTGTTTCCACTCGTTGTGTCTGCTCTTGAGTTCTTTAGGAAGCACCAGGAACCAAACCTGGCACTTCCCATGTGGGAGGCGGGCACCCAACTGCTTGAGCCACATCCACTTCCCCCCACTTGGATTTTTGAGTATCCGCTCAGCCGGACCAAAAGCCATGCAAACTTTCATGCAAGCCAGCTATTTATACATGTGCTCCAAAGTCCTTTTCATTGGCCTTTCGTTGGCTCAATGATTAAAGAGAAAAAGAAGTGTACTTGGTTCTGAGAAACCTTCAGATTTGGAGTGGCTTATATTTCCTATTCTGGTCAATGAATAATTTGGCCCACGGGGGGGTGGAATTCTCTCTGCAACAGGTGTCTGTGTGAACAGCTCTTAGAACATGCTCTGTGAGGACATTGCTAGACATCTGGGGGAACGATGGGGTAAATGATGACTATTTAAGAGGGTAGACAGGAGCACGTGTTAACCTCGTGCTAAATTCAAACCACGGCACACAGTTGGTACAGACGGCTGGGGAAGAGCGTGAGGGATGCAAATGGCGGAGTGACGCGTCTATGTCCAGCATTTCACGTGGTTCAGGTTGTCAGCCTAATGTGACCCAAGGAGACTGCAATGCCAGAAATTGCTGCCATCCCATAATGCTTTCTGAGCTCTACTCTGGGGGCAGCATCCTCATTCAACTCTTGAGCTCAGATGTGTCACATGCTGTGGGCTTTGTGGCTATGATTTTCAAATTACCTACAGAGAACTACCCATGGAGAACTGTCTCCCTCACATGCCCATACAAAGGAAAATGGCTTCAGGATTTCCCCAACGTGGATGCATGTGCTTTCCTTGGGTATTGCCTTTCCTGAGCTCCAAGCATCAGTGCCTCCCAGAGCTAGAAGAATCACTCTGCTGCTGGATGAAAAACAGATGGTGGGGGGCCAGGACAGGGAAACCAGTGAGGCGGCTTCTGCAATAGCCTGGGTGATAGATGACGGTGCTCCCGCCAGGGTGCAGGCAGCGGGGATGTGAAAAATGGCAACATTCTGGATTTGTTGGGAAGGTGGAGACATCAGGATTGGCTAAGGGACTGGATGTGAAGTGTGGGAAAAAAGAGAAGTCAAGGATGACGCATGGTTGTGGGTTTTTTTGGACACAAGGTTTTTGAGCAATTGGAAGTCATTTGCTGAGAGGGAGAAGGTTGAGGGAGAAGCACGTTAGGAAGGAGACCGTCAGGAATCCAGTTTTGGTTAAGATTGAGACACTTGTTAGGTATCCAGATGGAGCTAGCCTTTGGTAGTTGGCTATCAAAGTCTGGAATTCATGGGAGACGTCTGGGCTGGAGATAAACATTAAGTGTCGTCAGCAGAGATGGACCTCAAAGCCATGAGTCTGGATGAGCTCTCTGAGATTGAGCGCAGGTAAGAAGAAGGCTCCAAGCCCAAGCCCAAGCCCTGGGCCCTCTAGAAGTCAGGGAGGTGAGGGGGAAAGGCAGTGAGAAAGGAGAAAACCAGGGGAATGGGATGTCCTGGAAGCCAAAGAAAGTGACTATTTTGAGGAGGACGGTGGGAATGGTCAAGCCAGTTATCAAGCTTCCCTTGAGGAAAAATTGTCTACAGCTGACCCAGGATCAGGGAGCGTTGCATATTATATTCTGCGTAAAAACTTGCATTTTAACTTACACTTTTGACTTATGGAGCAATTCTTCATCCTCGAGGCATCAGTGGCCCCTTTGAGAATCTTTATGAACGCCATGGATCTTCTCAGAAAAATGCACGCAGACATACACAAGACTGCAGAGGGTCTCTGGGGGTTCCCAGAGTCAATAGAGTCTATTCTAGGAGTTGGGCTCAGTCAACCCTTCCCCCTCCTTAAAAGGAGTTTGGGAGTCGCAGGCTCCCCCCAGCTTCTCCAGATTTGTGTTCAAAGCATAGTGAGTGGGTGAAGGTCAAGAGGGAAGTGGGGTGAGAAATGTGAGCTGTCCAGCTCAAGTCTGAAAGCAACAGTGAAAACAGGACTTACCACCATCTCTTGGACATGAAATATCTCTGCACCACCAGAGGACAGTCGATTGGGGAAGGAGATGCTGACAGATGACCCAGGAAGGGTGCTTGGCCCAGTGTTATAGACCTGAGGGTATGAAACACACAAAGCAAGTTTCAATGGAAAGAACAGCTATTCCTTTTATGTCATGCAATGTACACTCTAAGATTCTTTGAAATGATGCATGAAGATTCTGGAGTTTGGGATCTAGAAGGTCATAACTTGAAGTGAGGTGAAATGTATAGAATGGTGGGTGGTTTCGATTAAATAGAAATCCTTCTAATACGAATTTTAAAACCGCAGACTTTCAAATTACTTTTTAGCAATTTCTTGTCTTCTTCCTACTAAAAATTATCTTTTTACCAATCTAGGAATTTACTCAGAGTAAATGACACTATTACACTTGGTGGGAGATGGGACCGCAGACGTAATCTAGTCCAGTGGTTCTCAAACTTTAGTACACATCAGAATCACCTGGAAGGCTTGTTAGCCCACAGGTTGGGAGGGAGGCTCACACCTAGAGTTTCTGAATTAGTAGGTCTTTGTTAGGGCTGGAGAATTTGTGTTTCCAACAAGTTCCCAGGAGCTGCCATGCTGCTGGCCAGGAGCCACACTTTGAGATCTACTGATCTAGTCCAACTCTTTTCCTTTTATAGGTTGAGGTAACTGAGACCCACAGAGACCCAGTGGCTTGTCCCCAAATTGGGTGGTATAATTTAGAGAAAGGGCTGAGTTTTCACTGTATTATCCAGCTGATTTGGTTTCTGGGCAATTTGCAGCTAGCCACCTGCTAATTTTTTTTTTTTTTAAACGACAACTTTGTACCTCTTTTCTGTCCAGCCTTTGTTCCTATAAAACTTTCTCTCTCAATAAAAAAAACACACACAAAAAATCGAAACAAGCAAAAAAATAAAAACCCATTTTCTCTCTCTTACGCCCCCTGCTGTCCTCTCTAGTTTGTTTCTAAAAGCCAATCAGCTCCTGAAACATGAGGGAAAAGCTGGTGACCATAAAGAAACTGATAAGAGGAAGGAGATGAGGCAAAGGCTGAATGGGAACCCCCAGGAAGAAATGAAATATAAAGGGGGAAAAACGATGGGCAGATTTATAGAGACAGAAAGTAGATGGATGATGGCTTAGGTCTGGGGGGAATGGGAGGATGGGGGGGGGGCGTGGAAGGCAGAATAGTCGCCCCCCAAAGAGGTCCACATCCGAACCCCCATGTTACATGGCAAGAGGGGTTAAGGTCGGTAATCGGCTAAGGTGGACCCAGTGAAAGCACAAGGGCCCTTAAATAGGGAAGAGGGAAGCAGAAGAATCAGAACCAAAGAGTGGCCATTGCTGGCTTTGAAGGTGGAAGGATGGGCACAAATGCAGGCAGTCTCTAGAAGCCGGAAAAAGGCAAGAGAACGATTCTACCCCTCGAGCGCCCCAGAAAGGAATGAAGTTCTGCTGACAGCCTGATTTTATCCCAGCGAGCTCATTTCAGACTTCCACCCTCCAGAACTGTAAAAGAATAATTTTTTGTTGTTTCATGCCAGTAAGCTGGCGGTCATTTGTTACAGCAGAAACAGAAAACTAACACAGGGAGTGAGTGCAAATGGTTATGGGGTTTCTTTTAGGGTTGATGAAAATATTCTCAAATTAGACTATGGACATATTCAGACAATTCTGTAAATATATTACTAAAATCATTGAATCGTACACATGAAAACAGAAAGAACCTTAGGGTATATAAATGGTATTTCAATAAAGATGATATATATTTAAAAAAAAGATGGGTTGGAACCAGAGAGGGGAAGAAATGAATCCCTGCTGAGTGCTCTGGGGAATAGTGAGAGAGAAACCGGGGACTCAAGGCATCTCTGAAGTTGAGGTCAAAAAGGCAGGGCCAGGAGAGGGGCTGGAGGCGCTAATTAGCTTTTTCACACAGGACAGAATGTATGAGTATCTAGCTCCAGCTGGCTATTCCCTCGAAAGCCGTGTCTTCACTTTTTGCAATAATTGGTTCTGCATCAAAAACTGTAGAGCGGGTGAGCGGAGGTTGCCAACTTTTGATTCAAAAAGTATAAAATTTACCAAAAAACAACAACCCTAAGACACAAGGAAAAGGAAGGAGTGTCCGACCACAATTGAGATAACTAATTCAATGTGAAACCAGAGAGCACAGAATTGAAAAGGAACCCCTGGCATGTCTGGGAAATCCCAATTAAAGCATGAATGGTGGAAAGCAAAGAAGAAAACGATTTGGCTTTGGACTAGGTTCGCTCATTAGAGCCAGAAGGATGGAAGAGCTTATATTACCATATTTATTTATTTTCAACAAATGTCTTAACATTCGATTCTCTGCAAATTTCGTGTGCAACATCTGCATTATTTTCCTTCATTATTTTTTCAGGTGAGGAAGTGCTTGACTCAAAGCACACACACATACACACAAAGTCTTATCAATGGCTGGCAAATTATTCTCTCTAAGAAAACTGTGACAAAATGTAGAAAGTAGGCTTGGGACTAGCATTTGTTTCTCCCATTTGCATTTGCAGCAGAGTCTTAGAATTATGTAGCTTGTTGAAGAACAGCTTTTACTAGACACAGAAAAATCTCTTCATATGGAGAGTTTCCTATTCTTTAGGACTAATGGTGCTGGAATAAGGAAATATAGAAATGTTTTATCCATAGTTCTGACCCCATCCTCCCTCCCCGCTATCCCCACCTCCACATCATCACCACCGATCTGGACAATGACCTTCCTGCAGGGGGATCACAGTAATGATGATTATACCAGACAATGAGTTGTCAGAAAATTGTCAAGGAAACTGTCAGCTTTGCTAACACAGCATGCCCTAATCAATCACGCATGCCATCAATCTTTCAGACCCAGCCAACCCTCTTAGCCCTGAACTGAATGCAGTGGCCTTCCTCAGGCGACTGATAATCAAGAAGCATATCTAAGGGGCATGCCAATCACTCATTCTCCTGGGACCAGATTCTCTAGGCTAGATCCTATTTCAGGTCAGATTTGAGGAAAGCTATTTGCCTGGAACGCCAGACTTTAAGCTCCCTGTACAAATGCCTTCAGAGAAACTTAACCAAATGCCCTTGGCTTCCTTCCTTCCTTCCTCTCCTTCTCTCTTTTTAAAAGAGTGATAAGAACATTTCTGTATCTTTTGCACAATTGCTATTCCTTCTTCCCTGCTCTTTTCAACACTCACACCCTTTCCCTTCTATAGTCTGCCATTCGAACTCATTGAAATCCTTTTCTTGACTACATCTTTTATTGCAAAGACACCTCAAATATTACGGGTAGGAAAGAATATGAACAGTCAACGTGAAACGAATCCATCTGGTCTTTATCTGTTTTCTACCCAATTACAAAAAGTAATGGAATAAAATTAACTCTGAGAAGCAATTCGGAAACAGAGATCCTATTCACAGCAATTATTCTACAGTCACAAAAAGCAAACTCTAACCCCCTGTTTCCCTAGCTCTCCTGTAAATCAGGGGTAGGGTATGACAGCTGGAGCTTAGCTGGATGGGAGGCAAATCTGCTCTGAGATGGGAACATGTGTTATCCATCATGGTTTCAGAGGTCTCCTCCTTGGGAGAACACTCTAGAGAGAGGAAGACCATTGTTTGGGAGAGCCACGAATGCTTTACTGCCTCCTTCTCTTGACCCTCACCCCATCCTTATTTGTCACTCCCTAGATCCATCGAGGAGTGGCCACAGGGAAAGAAAGTCATAATTATTTGGCCACAACAGTGAATGCCAGACCAGGAAACCATCCTCTCCGTGGGGACGGATGGAGTAGAGGCAGGGAAGAACCCTGGAAGCTAGAGCTGGAGAGCTGTGGGACTGTAGGTTATGGAGATCTACTCCTTCACTTCATCCACAGCTCTCGGCAGGGTGTTGGGCCACATGGGGCATCAGGCAATGCCTAACGGGTCTGGTCCCTGGCCCCACCTCTCACAGTTCTGGGACCTTTGGCATGTCCATTTCCACTTGGGCCTCCATCTCCCTGTGTTTGTCAGTTGAGGGGACTGGACTGGATGATCCTGAGATCTCTCTAGCTTCACATTCAAAGACAGGCACTTTGAAAAGCAATGGCCTGAGAATTCACACGGGAGAGCAGGGATCAGCAAACTCAGGCCCATGGGCCAAATCTGGCCCGCTGCCTGGTTTCGTACGGCCCACGAGCTAAGAATGGATCTTATATTTTTAAATAGTCGGAAAAGAACCAAAAGAAGAAGAGTTATTTCGTGACACGTGCAAATTAAATGAAATCCAAAATTCAGTGCTCCGGTAGACTGTGCTTCTGAAAGGCCATCCCTTCTGTGGGAGGAGTGGACTCCTGGCTGGGCTGGTGTGCAGAACCTCCTCTGAGGCTGCTCAGGGTGAAGAAGGACAGAGACTAGGAGGGGTTCCTCACGGAGCTATGTGGGCTGGGCCGTTAGCCTAGGCCCCAGCCATCTAGAAGCTTTCTTGGGAAAAGCTGGTCTCCATCATGGCACAGCTCTTAAATACACTAAATGTAAGATATGTGTATAGTTAGCAAAAGCAGAGGCAGTCACACAGCAGAGCCCCAAAGAGGGAAGGGGTTAATTCTGCGTAAGGTTGTAGAAAAAATGCATACACACACCAGCCCCTGGCCAACTAGGCCAGGAAGGGCTTCTTCTGAAAAAAGCTGGTTCTCTAGCTGCCTTTTAGTAAGGAAACACACCCCAGGGGCCCTTCCATCTGCCCTGGTGACAGAGAAGGTCTCGGGTGGTGGGTACCTGGAAGGTGATGTTGAGGGACTGGAAATGGCACTCCAGGTCATCCAGCTGAATGAAGCTGGATGCGGCCACCGACTCGCCGTACACAAACGAGGTTGGAGACATGACTCTGAAAAAGGAAAGCATGAAATCCGTCATCCCAACCTACAGTCAAGCCCCCATGGTCACTGTTGTCCTGACAGCCCAAACGTCCCTCTTTACTTAAGACAGAAGCTGGTTTCCTCTAGTACCTTCCACTAGGAAGATGCCTTCCTTTCTGGAGTTTTCACTTCTCTCCCCTGTAAATGGTCATAGACAGACCTACGCTTCCTAAACAGATTCTTCCAGTGGGGTCGTCTCATCTTAGGTTGACTCAATAAGAAATACGTAGGGAGGCGGGTGTGGCTCAGTGGATGGAGCCCCCGTTTGCCGTGTGGGGGGCCCGGGTTCACGTCCCGGGGCCTCCTTGTGGGGGTACGCCGGCCTGAGCGGTGCGGTGGGCTGATGCAGCAACCTCACGGCAGGAAGCGGGTGTGGCGCAATGGATAGCGCACCCGTTTACCATATGAGAGGCCCCGGGTTCGCGTCCCAAGGCCTCCTTGTGAGGGCAGGCCGGCTCGCGCGGCGCCACCGTGGGCTGGTGCGGCAAGACCTCACAGCAAGGGGGAGATGGGCAGACACGGAGAGGACGCGCAGCGGGTGGACACAGCAGCGCAAGCGGCAAGTGGGGGGATGGATAAAATAAAATAAATAAATCTTTAAAAAAAAAAAAAATACGTAAACACACACACACATATACACACCTGCATATTTATATATATGGATTACATTTCTAAAATGAGAAGGAAGACCACGATAATGTTTATTTCAATAAAAAAATGGATTATAAAATGATGTAATTTCTGGT
>JAQZBX010104180.1:0-10977 GCA_029593785.1 Cabassous unicinctus | reverse complement strand
TGAATTTGGTAATTGCCTTCTCTAATTCTGTAAAGTAAGCTGTTGGGATTTTCATTGGTATTGCATTGAATCTATAAATCAGTTTGGGCAAGATTGACATCTTCACGATATTTATTCTTCCAATCCATGAACACGGAATGTCTTTCCATTTGTTTAGGTCTTTTTAAATTTCTTTTAGCATTGTTTTGTAGTTTTCTGCGTATAGGTCCTGTACTTCTTTGGTTAAATTAACTCCTAGGTATTTGAGACTTTTTGTTGCTATTGAAAATGGAATTTTCCTCCTTATTTCCTCCTCAGGTTGTTCAGTCCTAGTGATTCTTTTAAAACATAAGTCAGCTCATGTCACTGCCCTGCTCAAAGCCCTACAATGGGTCTCCATTTCACAGAAAAAAATCCAAAGATTTTACCATGGCCTTCACATCCCTGTGAGATGTGATCCCTCACTTCCTTATGAATAGAATCTCTTCTCTTTTCCTTGCAGTGTTTTTCTTCTTCATGCTAATCGTATCTTGATGTTTATATACTTGTTTAGTGTTTGCTCACTGCCCTATTACTTGTGCTCAGAACAGTGTGCTGGCACATAGTGGGCCCTCCATATTTTTGGAATTGAATTGCATCCCCTGTATCCTTTTCCATGCTGAACTTCCTGCACTGATGGTAAGTGCTTTGCTGTCATGCAGAAATCTTGGCAAATTGACTCAGAGGCTTACTCTACTCTACAGTGAGATGGAATTATTGAAATGTGGAGGGGACTTCATTCCAGATGTCTTTTCATTAACCTCTTTAGGCATCTGGGGCCTTGGAGAAATGAGATGTTGTCTTCCAAAGTATAGGCTGAGACAAGTAAATGTCCAACTTACTACCAGAAAGCAACTTGCGTGTCAGTTATCTGGGAATACCATGTAATTCAGCTGTATAATACTTAGTAAAAGGGGCATTCCAGGCTTTGTGTTAAGCAAAAGAGAATGTGCCTTTGGGGATGTGTGTGTACTTGAGAGGAAAAGTGGGAGAACGCGTAGATTGAGAAGACATCAAATGAAATTATTGTTTTGTGGGTCAAAAAGGCAAATATTGGTGACATCATATGATTCATTCTAATATGTGTGGCTGGGCATATGTGAAGTGGGAATAAGTGTGGCTGTGTGGATTTCGGTGTGCCCGTTTGTGTGGGTGGTTTGGGTTGTGTGGATGGGAGGGGGTTGTGGCTGGAGGTAGAGTAGGATGTATACTTAGGAGTGTGTAGGCGAGACGGTGTGCGCAGGATGACACTACATGTGCTTGGGTGAGCGTCAGGGAAGGAGTTACTGTTGACGCGTGGGCTGACAGGACCAATGAGGGTCAGCCATGTGCACTGGAAGAGGAGTGGCAAGGGTGCAAGGCCAAGAACAGACCTGAAAGGTCTTCAGGACCAGATTCCACTGTGAGGGGAGAGCCCCTCAAACGCCTTGATATTTTTCCTTTTCTTGTACCCTGAGTTACAGCCCTAGGGCACCACCCAACCCATTTGAAAACTGCCAATTTCACAGCCCATAGGCCTGCATGGCGACTGCTCTGGCTTTGTTTTCATGGGTTTTCTATCTGCTCCAACCCATCACAAATCCAATTTCATAACTGGCATAAAGTAAATCAGTTTCAAGAAATATCTTGTCATCATCCAAATCAAAATGCCACATTCAAAACGATCAATGCCAGCTACAAAGAATTGTCAGAAGGGGTTGAATAAAAGAGGGCAAAACTTCGCTCTAGACAGGAGGGGAGAAAAACACTTTCAAATGCAGCATAGTCACTCTTTGGTGTCAAATGAAGCTGGAAAAAAGAAATTTAAAGCTTGGCCAATCTGTTCTGTTAACACTGCCTCCCCCCATATCCCTCTGTTCTGGAAGCTTCTAGCAGCAAGGACCACGTCTGAGTGTGAGCATTCCTGTTTCTTCTGAGCATCTGAAAAAGTCGGCAAGACTTGCCCCCTATCACCAGGGTTTAAGGAATATTTCTTGGATGCCCACTGTTCTAGGCTGCTCAGGTCTGGGGATACAGGAATCGGGACTTCCAGTCAGCTCTTCTTTAGGAAGTAACCCCTGAGAAAACCTTACCCCTAATCAAGATCAAGGTCTCCTGATGCAAATTTAAGCCTCCTACAGGGCTGCCTTAAATGACCTTAATTTCTCTTATGGAATTCAAGCCTTAGATGCATGGGCTCCCTAGGAGAGGTCCTGCATTAGCAAGCTAACAGATAAAAAGCCTGTCTTGTTTCCTAAGGGGTAGAGGAGCACCACAGGAAGAGGACTGATAAGTTTTGAAAAAAGAAACAAGAGGGTAGAAAAAAGAGAAGAGCAATATTATGCAGAACCCTCTGGGTACTTTCCTCCATTCTTTACTGGCCGCTACCCTTGCCTTTGAAGCCCTTCCCTCTTGATCACTTAGGGAACTCACTCAAGCCCTAGAATCTTCAAGACTCTATTCCCTGAAAACCCAGAACTGGGCTTGGCACTTGGTGGGTGCTTGAAAAATGTCTGCTGAATGAATGAAGCCAGCATTCCTCATTTGTATGACTTTTGATAACTCCCCCACTTCACCCTGTGAGGCCAAGGTCATCACTTTGCACTGAATCTTAGCTGTCCTCTAGTATATTTTCCTTACCCATCTATGTTGGCATGAACAGATCTCTTATGATGAATCTCTTTCTTCCACAGTGGTATGAGCACCTTAAATATAGAATTTTTGCCTTATTAATCTTTATACCCCAAACACTTAGGGCAGTGCTGGTACCTGGTAGATATTCAATACATATTGGGTAAATTATGAATGAATGAATGAATGACTTTTCAGCAAATTGGTAGTAGCATGAGGATAGTGGATCTGAGTGATAGAGATTAGATCAGTCAGTGAAACTGAAAGCTCCCCAAACATTAAATGATGAAACCCCAAAGACAACCTTTCAGATTCTAAAACTAGTTGAATCTCTCTAAGCCAAACTCAGCATATAAATGCATTACTCTCCACTCCCCCCACCCGGCATGGGACATGACTCCCGGGGTTGAGCCTCCCTGGCACTGAGGGATTACTACCAAGCACCAACTAGCAATGTAACTGGAAAAAGACCTTGACCAAAAAGGGTAAAGGGTAAAGATGAATGAGTCTATATGGCTAAGAGATTTCAAAGTAAGTTGAGAGGTCATTCTAGAGGTTACGCTTATGCACGTCTCAGCAGGATCTCATTGACTGCCACAGTAAATATTGCCTCAAATAGCAGTACTCCTGAGGGTTTTGGAGACATCCAGACATGATAGGCAGGGCTGACAGCTCAGGAGTTTAGTGCCCTGCCAGTGGGCCCTTATTTGGAATTTATGCTCCCCAGTGTGACAGAGTTGGACTCAGTTGTGTTTCCCTACACATAGCTCTTCTGCCCCTTATAGTTGAACCTATAGTTAGTACTAGATTTGGTAGATTTATGTCCAAGAGACTTAAGTCTTTTGGCTTTCCATGTGCCAGTCAGGCCCTGAATCTCAACAGAGTTGCAACATCTACTCTCCAGTTCATTGGACCCACCCAGGACAACTAACAAGGATATGATGATGGACAACAACCATCCCAAGGAACAGAGAGAGTTTACAATTGCAAGCAAGATAGTCCCACCCATCTGCCCTATGGGATCTAAGCCCACTCTCAATTAGAGGTGGAGTGGGTATCACCATCCCAGAATCCTCAGGATTGGAGAATGAATGATGGACTAAAATAAACTTACTGTTATTCTACTATAGACTTTTTGTCATTCTAGCAATGGAAGAAATTTTATAATTGATGTGGAGGCAGTGGCCACTGGAGGTTCTGAGCGGAGGGAGAGGGGAAAAATGGGTGTAATATGGGGACATTTTCAGGACATTGGAATTGTCCTGAATGACACTGCAATGACAGATACAAGCCATTATATATCTTGTTATGACTTACAAAATTGTGCAGGAGAGAGTTTAAACTATAATGTAAACTATAATCCACACTTAGTGGCAATGCTCCAATATGTGTTCTCAATTATAACAAATGTACCACACTAATGAGGGATGTTGTTAATGTGGAAAGTGTGAGAGGGGCAAGGGGTGGGGCATATGGGAATCCACTACATTTTTTATGTAACATTTATGTAATCTAAGTATCTTTATTTATTTATTAAAAAAAAAAAAGACCAGTACTAGCAGTCAAGGTTTTGATTCAGATATAGAATATATTCACCCTTACCACAGACAAAGAGCTGGTTATGGGGTATGGAGGAACTGCCAAGCAAGCCTTGGGCAGGCAATGCTACTTGGAGTCCTTGTCCTTTCAGACACTCACAGAACACTAGTGCCACCAAGTCTGGGCTTATACAGATGGATGCTTCCTGCTTGGAATTAAAGCAAGTGATGTGATGGAGGGGTACCAAAGTCCTTTCCTGCCTTGACTTTGCAAGAGGAAAATGTTCATAGAGTTCCTCTCATGTGGACGAAACACTCACCATTTGGTCCTCTTAGCAGCTACCATCATGACAACAGGCTTCATTGATCAGGTTCCCAGCAACCAGCATGGTTCTGAGGGATGGGTAGCCATTTCAAAGAAGGGAGGACTAAAAAGGGCAGAATTCAGGGCATTCATTTATTTATGAACTGAGTCATTCCAAAAGACCATTGGGCATCAATTGAGTGCCAGGCACTGTACTAAGTGTTAGGAATGCAGTTGTTATCAAACCAAACATCATATCTCTCCTTGTAGATTATAGTCAAGACACTAGGATACATGTTTGCAAATTCCGGTGGGCATACATCACCTGGAGAGTTTATTAAAATAAATGCACCAAAGTCTTATCCCTTCCTCCACCCCCCAAAAATTCTGATCTAGTAAACCTGTATTTATAACAAGCTTCCTAGCTGAATTGGATTGGGTGCTCTCAGACCACATGCTCACAAATTCTGATACAAAGTTGATTATGGGAACATCAGTTGCACAATGAAAGTGGAGAAAAGAAGGTGGCAAAGGAAAATGTAGGACAAAGGCAAACCTAGAAATGAAGTTTAGAATGAGTACTTTTGTAGTTATTTACTCCGGCCTCTCTCATTTTATAGATGTGAAGCCCCAAGATGGGTATGAATTACCCAAAGCCACAAAGATGGAGTGCAGAGCAGACCTCTAGCTTTCTGACTTCCTGGTCTTTCACTATACCTCTTTTCTTCCCCTGTCCCTATTTTTCAAGTCTGCCCATAACAACCTCCAAGGGATGCTGTTGGAAGGGCGGTGTGAGTATGGGTGTGGATACAGCACATAAAATCTCTGAGAGCTAAAGGACAAAGGGCTAGACATAACGGGTTTCACAGAATCGGCTATTTTGGGAATAATAATAAAAATATACAAACCCTAAAAATTTCAGTCAACAAACCTTTCTCAAAGCTCATGGTCTCACTCGATTTTCACAACTTGTATCCATCAATTCTTGCTTTGAAGAGGAGCCACATTCAAAATGCTTAAGGCCCACGGTTCAAAGGTGGTAGATCGGGGTCTTCAATCCAGGTCTCTTCACTCCAATTCCATTGCTCACCTCAGAGACATAGAAGACTACAAGTCAGGATCTTCAAGGACCATTGGCAGCCTACCTGCCAGCCATCGTCACCAGGCCAGGCCACCTGACAGCCATCACCAGGCCAAGCTGTGGGAAATATAATCACAGGGAGTCTAGTGCATGTTAGAAGGACACCAGAGAAAAATGAAAACAGTCCTGGAAAATGTTTCTCAGGGGATAGAAGTTTGCCTGGATCAAGTCCTCCATTTGACTTGCCTTGAATAATAAAAGGTTAGAATTTGCAAATGCCAGACACACTATCCTCTCAGCTTGTACTCTTGAATGCTGATTGAATTTAGAGTGTTAAAAAAAAAAAAACAACCTTGTAGTCAGCACAATCACTCGTGTTTACAGAAAACATTGTCTTCTCCCCCTCCTTCTTTCCCCCTAGCCCTTTCCCTCCCTCCCTCTCTGTCTTCTCCCAGAGGATAAAACTTCATGTGAGTGACCAGGGAAGCTGTTGCACATAATCCTTCCACTTAATTTGTCCTTCTGGACAAATATCAGGTCTTTTAATATGTTACTCCTAGGGTACACACTTTATTGTTTGGAATATCAGAGTAAAATTTGCCCATCTCACATCTGGCGTTTTTCCTGAACTGTTTTCTCAAAGAAACAGTAGGGCTTTGCTATCTATCTGTGAGGCTTCCCAGCATCCTGGCCTGTAACCCGTGGGTCTGAAGACTGAGCCCATGTAAGCCTGCTAGACAGTCTGCAAACATCTTATCTGCCATTTTGGATTTCAATTAGCATTTAAGGATGTATTAAAAATCATAGTCACTTCAAAATCAAATTCCTTAATGTTGGAAATAAAACTAAAATAGTTGTCAATCCCAGAATGCTCCAAAAGCAATTCTGGACATAGCAAATGGATAGGCCCATTTCGCTTCTCCAGATCTAATCTTTCACCTCAAAATTGAGGTAGTCCACTTGCCCCACCTAAGATGTTTCTCCAGACATCTTCACTCCCTTAGTCTGCCCAGGTGTTCTACCCATTTTTCAAGTATAGTCTCCTTATAATGGTTCTCCACAGTAGCCTTTTGCACAAAATTGGAACTCTTCAGTGATAACCCAAAAGAACTTCATGTTACAGTCCAAGGTTAAGCAAATGAGGACTGTGGAGATTTGGCATTCTTTATAAATTCCAAAAAGAGATATAGATTATGTTTGTAAATTGGTCTGTTCCTCTGGGTGTGATACCCTTTGATTATATTAAATTCAAAGGTTTTACATTTAGTTGATTAAATCAACGTTAGGGCTTTGATTTGACCAAGTTAGTAGGTTGTGACTCAGGGTTGAGTCCCTGCCCCCTTGGTGGGCTGTATAACGGACACTCAGTCAAGAAGTCACACAGGAGAACACAGGAGAAGATACAAAAGTTCCACAGATACCAAAGGAGAGAACTTTTTTAGCTTTGATCCTGTGACCCTGGGAAGAAAGATGAGCCATTCACCTGATAGTTTATGGCTGGCCTTGTGAAGAGAACAGAGCAGCTGAGCCCAGATAGTAACAAACCCTATGCCAGCCTGCAGTTGAGATCAGAAGGAGCTGGGATCACGGAGCCTTAAGAGGACAGAGGAAGGGTGAACATTCATAGACATCACCTGCCACCTTGCTTCAACATGTGGCAAATGACTTTGGGTGAGAAACCAACCTTCAGTTGGACTCTTTAGGGCCTTGTAACTGTAAACTTACACCCCCAAATAAATACCCTTTATAAAAGCCAACAGATTTCTGGTACTTTGCATCAGCACCCCTTTGGCTGACCCATGGACCAAATCAGGCCCACTGCCTGTTTTCCTGTGGTATGTGAGCTAAGAATAGTTTTTTGCATTTTTAAATGGTTGGGAAAAAATATCAAGAGAAGAAGAATATTTTGTGACAAGTGAAATTATGTAGAATTCAAATTTCAGTGTCCATAAATCAGGTTTTATTGGAACACAGCCATTCCTATTCATATAGGTATTGTCAAGGTCTGCTTTCACACTACAACTGCAGAGTTGAGTAGCTGTAACAGGGACTGTATGGCCTGCAACTCCTGAAGTATTTTACTACCTGGACATTTACAAAAGAAAAGGTTGGCTGACCCCTGTTCTAGACAGGTTCAGGGAATATAGTCCAATTTGTTACTTTTATCCATATTTAATTTCTTGCTCAATTTAAAAACAAGTTTAATACTGTTATTTGGCATGCTCAGTGATAATCATTATCATGTTGATCAAGAATGTGGTGAGGGGGAGGTAAGAATTTGGTTCTCAAGCCTCATGCTAGACTGAAATACTCCAAACAGTTAGCCCAGCTGCTCTTGGTCTCTGCAGGGAGGATGACAAGGCCTTCTGTAGGCAGAGCTCTCCTGAGCCCCATCTTACCGTCTCTTGCTCTCTCCTTCCACTGCTACCTTGGTTTAAACTACCACCATCTCCCATCTTTCCCTTGGAGAACGTAGTAGTTTCTCAGTGACTCTTCCCACATCTCACCTGGCTTTCCATTTCATGTCGACGCTGATGCCAGATAATCCATCTAAAATACAAATTTTATTATGGCAGTCTCCTGCTTGAAAACCTTCAATGGTTGCTGATTGGCCTGAGAGTCTGGTTCCAATTTTTTAGTGGGCCACACAAGACCTTCCACAGTTTGTCCTGGCCTGCCTTTCCAACTTCATCTCCTCCTCCTTCCTGGCTTCCTTCCGCTTCATTTATTGAGTATCTGGATTGTTATTCTCCTGTAGAAAGGGAAGAATTTTTCCCTGACCCCATCTGACATGTTAAAATCACAGGGTCATGTTTTATATTTATAGGTTAAGTCCTAATAGCTATAGTAGTAAAAATCATAATAGTTATCATTTATTTAGTCTTTTTGACATGACACCTTGAAAAATACCAGAAATATATTTGATTCTTAATATCTCAAATTACACAAAACAATCCTCAGAGCCAGATATTTTCCCCACTGTTTAGATGAGAAAATCAAGATCCACAGAGGTTATATAATATGTCCAGAGCCTCAGAATCGGTAAATGAGACAGCCAGAATATAAACTCAAGCTTCTCTGACTCTGAAACCCGAGAGCTTGCCATAGCACCCTTCCCCCTCCACCAATTAATGTACCTTTTTATGCACAAGTGATGCTTAAAGCACAGTGGAGTGCTGGTAAATGTGTAACTAGCCCTCTGTTTAGTGTGGGGAAAAGCCTTGATTTGTAGCTTTTTCCAATTTCAATGGAGTGAATACTCCCTATGGCCAATTGCAAGCTACAAATGCGACATCACTGAACAAAAAGTTGGGATAAAATGTGTAATAGTACACAACTATATGATATTTTCATCATGCAGATACAATAGATGCAAATAACCTCAAAAGCACAGATAATAATAAAATATAGTTGGGAAGTGAAGAGCTAGGAATATTTATTACTTTTGTTTTAATATAATTTATTTAATTGTAAATTTATGTAGTTTAAAATGACTGTATTTAACAGCTAGCTCACCAAATTCTGGGAAATTTAGCAATGGGCTCTTGTGAAGTGGTAAGAGCCAGCTCTAGCATAGCACTGCTCCTTTGGGAAGTAAAGTCACAGACATTTAATACAACTTCTGCTATTATAATTACAAAAGGAAGTGTGAACATCCTGTGGAAAGCTCAGAGATGAGAAATGAGAGAATTAGAGGGTCAGTTAAACAATGGATTTTAGAGAGTGAAAAACAGAAGTCTAACTCTTACCACAAATTTAAGTAAGTCACTAGACTCGCCATTGTTTCCACAGGCAAGGAAATTATTCTAATCTAGACCTTTGAGGGAAAAAAAGAGATTAAATTACAGCAGGAAAAGAGATGGTCAGACATTGGGAGGATCTCACCTAGTGAAAGTTACTGGATAACTGTGAAATATGTGAGTAGAGGGTGTCATTGCATTTCTGTGTCTGAACATTTTCAAAACCAAAAGAACACAATCCTTGCAGGCTAGACTCCCTTTTTTTCATTAGAATTCTACTGAGAGCTATAAGAAATGGAAGTTTCCATCCCTTAAACTACATGTTATCAAAGCTCTTTATCTTTAAACTCTTTTCAAATATGCCATATTATAACAGTGCCTAACTGCAACCAAGCATTAAAATGAAATAAGGAATCATTATAAAAAGATATTCTAACTACTCTTTTCTTCAGTTATTATTCATTTACCAACCCCCCTCCCCATTTAGATATGGAACTTTTCAGGTGTGGCTTTCAGTTTAGGGACATTTGGCCAAAGCTCTACGTTGAGAGAAATAAGCCAGACACGAAAAGACAAACAGTATATGATTTCGCTTATATGAAGTACCTAGAGTAAGCAAATTCATAGAGACAGATAGTAGATTTAGGTTACCAGGGGCCAGGGGGTGAGGGGAATGGGGAATTATTGGTAAAAAGTGAAGAGTTTCTGTTTGAGGGGATGAAAAAGTTTGGGTAATGGATGTTGGTGATGGTAACACAATATTGCGAATGCAATTATTGCCACTGAATTGTACATATGAAAGCTGTTAAAATGGGAAATTCTGAGTTGTATGTATGTTGCTACAATAAAAAGTTAAAAAACAAATCAAACACACAAAGAAACAACCTCTGTGATACCAACTCTACCTGCACAGGGCTGATCTTTGCCTTGTTCATAGGATAAGAGTTTTTTTAAAATTCCAAGACACTGAATAGCAGAAGACACTGCCTCATAAAAAATATACAGGTGATCATCATCCAGCGAAACAAAATTTATTACTCAATCATTTGCCTGTATCAAGTCAAATTAAAAATGATGAAAGTTCAACCTTACTAGTCTACAAAACCACAAACAAATATGGAGCTACCATTTTTTATGATGACATTTGTAAAAGTTAAAACAATGGTGGAAGCACTGCTAGGAAAGATGCCCAGAGGAGAACTTTTGTACCAGAGGAGGAGGAGCAAATCATAAAACCATTTATGAAGTATTTGTCAATTTGCATCAAGAATCTAAAACATACAATATTCACTCGGGCTTAGTTATATTAGCAAACAACGACAATGACTGACATGTACAATAATAAGGGTGTGTTTCACTAGATGATTTTACATTTTTAAAATATTTCTACATTTTTCACATAAAATGGAATAGCATGCAGCTATTGCAATGATGTTTTTTTTTTGTTTTTTTTTTAAGATTTATTTATTTTATTTATTTATCCCCCCCTTGCCGCTTGTGTTGCTGTGTCCATTCGCTGCGTGTCTTCTCTGTGTCTGCTTATCTCCCCCTTGCTGTGAGGTCTTGCCGCATCAGCCCACGGCGCCGCGCGAGCCGGCCTGCCCTCACAAGGAGGCCCCGGGAAGCGAACCCAGGGCCTCTCATATGGTAAACGGGTGCTCTATCCATTGAGCCACACCCGCTTCC
>JAQZBX010104179.1:0-10977 GCA_029593785.1 Cabassous unicinctus | reverse complement strand
TCCTTCCTTCCTTCCTTCCTTCCTTCCTTCCTTCCTTCCTTCCTTCCTTCTTTCCTTTTTCTTTCTTTCTTTCTTTCTTTCTTTCTTTGTACCAAGGCCTGGGATTGAATCTGGGCCCTTGTATGTGGGAATGCAGTGCTCAACCACTGAGCTACAACAGCTCCCCCAAATTGGCTTTTTCATTTGTTTGCTTATTTTTGTGACAATGCTTGTAGTGCAGATGGTTCATCTCAGCTGTTCTAACTTCAGGATTGAGCTGGACTCTAAGAATTCATCCTGGCTGAGTTCAAGGGCTGCATTAAATGTAAATACCAGTGAACAGCTGTGGCTTAAGCAGTTGAGTGCCTGCCTCCCACATTGTATGTCCCAGGTTCAGGTCCTGGTGCCTCCTGAAGAAACAAAAAGGAGCAACAAGCAAACAAAAAATAAAACCAACTCAGGGAAGCCCATATGGCTCAGTGGTTGAGCACCTACTTTACACATACAAGGAGACAGGTTTGATCATCAGTATCTCCTAACAACAAAACAAACAAACAACAAACAAAAAACCCACAAAGGATCTTTTTGAGCAAGAAGTGGCAAAGATCCAGGCTCTAGGATAGTTCACAGCTCTGAACTAGGATACTCCTTAGGGCTCGTTCTGGTTCCAGGATGAGTAGAGGTTGTGCTGGAAGACTCAAGGCTGAACAGACAGGGAAGACTGCCTGAGCTGTTGGTGAGATCTAGGACTGGAGGCCCATGCTGGAGGCTGGACCTTCTGTCCTGGTCCCCAAGTTCCTATTTTCATGTTCTTCAGGGAAAATGGCCTCCCAATGTCACATGCAGTTTCAGGGCCTCATGACCTAATATGAGTTTAGAGAGTTATGACTCTTTGGGATCAACTCCTCTACTTCACCTCACAGCTTTTCCAAAGGCACAAGCCAGCCCCAGGAACTCTGGGTTAGGACCATTTCTAAAGCTTCACCATGATGACCCACCTATTGCCTCTTTCTTTTTTTTTTTTTTTTAATTTTTTTATTTGTAAAATGATATATAATACATATGCATATATGTGCATTTGTTTACATAAATGTTATTTGTTATATATATATATGTATACATTTTATAAAGGTGCCTAGATTACCCAAATATTACTCAGAAACTACAGGGATTCCCATGCTCCCCACTGCCCACACCCCCAATAACCCCCCACACAACCATTCCCCATCCATGTGGTACTACACCCGCAATGGATATACACATCCTGGGGCCTTGCCACCAAGCATAGACCACAGTTCACATCACAGGCCACACTCTCTCCCACCCAGTTCTGCATGGTATATTCTGATGGAAAATGGCCTACATTCGTCGCTGCTTCACCACTCAGGACAACCCCCAAAGTCCGAAAAAAGCCCGAGCGTTTCAACTGCCCCTCCTCACCCTGCCCCAAAAATGATTATTGCCTCTTTCTAACCAAGTGAACATAACAGGGACATTTTTAAAATCCCATCCAAACCATGACATTTTAATTATACCCTTTCCTTAGGATTATGGGCCTTCCAGCTTTCGCCTGCTTAACCAAGGGATGGTTCCAAGCAACTCTTCTTGGTCTCTGCCCCTGCATTTTTGGCATTCTGTGCTATCCTCACCAAAAGAATTTATTAAAAACTCCCTTTTTCTACAGAGGACAAAGAACAGTGATCCTTCCTCTGCCACTCTAGTTACCAGCTTTGCATTCCCTAAGCTTAAATTAGCATTAGCTCAGATGTCCCTGTTCTGCCACTGAGAAGTAGTAATGTGACTTTAGGCAGGTCACTTAACCTCTCCCAGGCCCCATTCTTATCAGGGGAGGAATAAGGTGGTGGGGGGATGTGCTAAGCCACCTACTCACTTGTCCGGTCTGTCTTGGATTATAGATATGCTTTTCTGTGTCTTCTGTGATCTCACCTTACCTGAAATTTAACCACAGCAACCGTTATGATTGCAGTTTTTTTCTGATGTTAATAAACATTTGTAAAGCTTCTATAGCTTACCAAGATGATGGAGAATATAAAGGCTGAAGGGGTCCTGCCTTCAAGGAGCTCCCAGCCTGGAAGCCTTACCAGGTTCCACAACCCACAGTTCACTACCTGCTGTGGACTCTAATTTGGGAAGTGGGAGGACAGTGGTTCTTTTTATTCTCCTGCCTAAATATGAGTCCAAACTCATATGTGGGAGTATCGAGACTCATGGCTTGTGGTCTTAAACTAGTCCCTTTGCCTCTCTGGGCCTTTTTCTTCTCTATAAAGCACAGGGGTATCTAACAGTAGGATTGTTGACTTTTAAAAAGCTTCATGGATAGGGGGTTGGGGCACTGAGCAGGTGAGGGCTCTGAAACCCCACCCCCAATCCAACCAGAGCAGTTCCATTTTTAAAAATCCAGTTAATAAATGAGAATTCTTCCTCAAGATTTCATTTGAACAGGACTCTGCTGCTGAAAACAAGCTTGAAACCCACTGCTCTACATCAAGGATTCTCAACCTTCACATTTTGGGCCAGATAACTATTTGCTATAAAGGGTCAGTCCTGTGCAATTTTGGATGTTCAACTACATCCCTGGAATTTACCCAGTAGCACCCCCTAAGATGTAACAACCAAAACATCAGCAGACATTGCCAAATGTCCTCCACACAGTTGCTAGACAGAAATAATCTGTGGTATTAAGCAAAATAATTTATTTGTCAAGTCACAAACTCATCACAACTTTATGTGCAAAGCTCTGTTCTAAGGTCCCAGAAATAAACTCAATCCTTGAACTGAACCAGTTTTTTATATATAAAGAGAGAGAAGACAAGTGAAGCACTAAGAGAAGCATCAGAAGAAAACACATGATCTCTTGTTCCATAAAAGTTGCATATTTAATAAAGCAATATTTATGTCAGTTATAAGTTGTAATTCCATGTTCATTGAAATTTGTAACTTGAATCATACACTTTAAAGTTCTCCATGGCTTTGTGTGGGCAGTATGCTAAAAATGCAGAGGCAGCCAAAGACATTCAAAATGATGTCATGACATGACAGCTTTGGAGTAAGATACAATACCAGAATGTTTCCTGGAAAAACAATACTTTAATTTTACCTAGAGGAAAGCTGAGCTACAAAATAATGGGATGGCTGCTAAGGTAGACAACAAGGCAGTGATGGATTGAGGATGGAAACTCTGATTCCTTGTATTCTGTCCATCACCAATATCCAAAATACCTCTGGATCCTCTAGCATTGGCCAAGCACTGTGCTTTAGATGATGTAGATCCAAGATAAAAGGCATGGCCCCTTCCCATTGGGGGACTTGCAAGCTGGTGGGGCAGAGCACTGTCCTTATATGGTAACTCTGAGAGTGCTGAGGAAGGGTAAGTACAGGTGCAACTGGATGCAGAGGATTGATGCCCAACTTACCCTCAAGGTAGTCCTTACAGTCTAGAAAGGTGGTTACATGTTCAGCACAGGTTGGGGGAAGTTCAAAGTCTCTGGGAAAAAAAGGCACATCAGAAAAAATGCAAGTAACTCCATATGGCTGGAGTATAAAGAGTGTATGTGTTGGGAGGCAGGGGCAGAGCCTGGATGACATAAATGACAAATTAAAGAAAATATCCTGTAGGACATTTTCTAAGATGTCATTCATGTTTTTATACATATTGGGGTCCTCTTTTACAGACCACTGATAAATGCTCACTGATCTTGGTGACCAGTGACAGAGAAAGTGTCTGGCTGTAGAGCCCACAAAGACCTTCTAAATGAGAGCATCAAAGCCTGCCAGTAGGGCTTCTGCAGAGACATTGCCCTGGTCATCAACAAGACTGACAAACTTAATTTGCCAGAATATTTAAGGTCATACTTGGGGTTTGCAGGGATGTGGGCTTCAGCTTGGGGTTTTCTTCCATGCATCCCAATTTTAGGAATGACAGAGCTTTGATTTTCTGAGGTGGTGGCCATTGTGTACTTTAGGGAAGTGACTGTGTAGGTGAAGTAGAAATCTGGGTGAGCTCCTGGGACATCAGGATCCCTGGGTCAGCTGTCTTGGTAATCTGAACCATTGTGGCTCTGCTTGCAGGGTGGCTGCATGAGGCCCAACAGGCTGTCCCCTATACAGCTCCAGGAGCACCATCCACATGTATGAGGGTGCAGATGGTGCCTCCTGGAGCTGTGCAGGGTGATGGTCCTGCCTGCACCCCACAGATGAGGAAATTGTAGACTCCCCCACAACAAGTGGGCACATTCTATAATATTATTTGACCTGGTACAGCTTTGAAGCATCAGATTCTGTTTCAGATTTGTTTACTCCTGAGCTTTTTAATCCAGTTGGAGTAAGGTCCTCAAAGTTTTAGAGCTTTGGCATGAAAAAAATTATTCTTACAACATCATTTTCTAACAAAGAATAATGACATTGTGCTTTTAGAACTTAATAAATGCAAATATGCAATAACAGATGATATCCATGTAGATCTCTGTTCACCCTAGAACTAGGTTGACTATAACATCTTCCAAACTGGGACTTTTTACAAAGTGAAAGTGCTATTAATGCTTACAGAAGAACGACAGGCTTAAACTGGGCTCTTCTGGGGCCATGGGATGTATGGTCTCATGATGTAGCATCTTGGTGCTTTCCTGCTCTAACTACAGCTTCTTTACCCACAACTTCCACCGTCTCCTCCACACCCACTGAAACTTAGGTCTGACTGCTGGTTCCATGAATTAACTAAGCAGAGCAAACCTCCTCTGTGAGAAACAGGCTTTTCCCCCCTGACATTTTGCTGTCATGGTGTAGGATAGAGTTTCAGTTTTGCTGCTTCCTGCTTCTCCTCTTCTTCACCCCTGCCCTCCCCATCCCCCTGCCCCTTCCCCTCTTTGACTTCTTTTGGCCCTTCTCTCCTCTGCATCACCACAGAGCTCACCCTTTCAAGGCCAATACTAACACTAAATACTGTTCAATCTAATGTGATAAACATTAATTGACCACTGTGATATGGACTGTGGATTCAGAAGGGCATATTGCCTAGTTTCTCAGCTCATGGTCTAAAAGATGTTTAAAGGTTATACAAGAGGGACAAGCAAAGTGCTCTGTGAACCCAGGGAGAAAGGGCTGCATTTTCACTAGGACAGGAGCAAGGGTCACAGATTTCAGAGAAGAGAAAGTAGTGAGGAAAAAGCACATATTGCCAAATGGCCACCGGAGGTAGATTAGAAGACAGAGCATTGGGGTCAAAGAAACAATTTATGGAAAGGCACAGAGGCAAAACAGTATGTGCTGCTCAGGATAAGTTGAAAATGTGTAATAAAAATGAAGTGATTGTTAAAATTTTTCTCATTTCCTTTCAGAGAAAGAAAAGCCAGAAATGTAAGTAAGGACCATTTATTTTTATTTCATTAATATGACATAATTTAATGATTAATATTACATAATTCTAATACATGCATATTTGACTGTCTGGGCCAAATGAATATCAGCTGGAAAAAATGTGCCTCTTATCACTTCATCGCTGTTGATAACCACAGACTCTTTGCCTTCCTTTTATTTCCTTTTACAATCTAGTAGGCTTTTCTAAGTCAGAGAGAGGCTGTTTTAGAAAGAAATGAAATAGTAAAACTACAAAGGAATGGAATACTCAAGGAAAAACTGAAGGTGAGTAAACAGATTTGCCTATGTATTTTTCTGCTTCTCAATCACCCAGATTTTAAGAAGCAAGTGAATATTTGTGCCTGTGTAATAGAAAGAGCACAACTTTGAGATAGACCTTTTGGATCTAATGCAGCCCTACTGCTTTATAACTTTGTGACCTTAGGCAAGTGACATTACCTCCCTAAGTCATCATGTTCTCACTTATAAAATGGGGAAAATCATCTACCTTCTGTCTTCTGAGAATTATACCAAGGAACTCAGGGATTGCCATACAATTTGATGTCTGCTTTGATGGAGGACCGCCTGGTATTTTTGGGAGAAAAAAAGAAGATTGGTGGGTGGGAGGTTGTCAGTGAAAACCTCTCAGCCTCTTGAGCAGAAATTTAAAGAATCAGTAGTCTTTGGTAAAGTCAGTATGTAGAGGAAAGGATATTTGTGGCAGAGGAGAGAACATGATTGGAATACCCTGCCATGTTTGGTGAACTCTATGCAAGCAGTTTTCAGTGGCTTAACAAAGGGTATGTGAAGGGGCCTGTTGGGAGGAGATAAGGCCCCTGCTGTATCTTTCAAACTTGAGTGATCATATGGTGGGACTCTTGGTGTTTGCTTAAATTATTTTATTATTCTGTCACTAAAATAGGTATACACATAATAGGCCTTACAATAATAGTCTTAAAGAGCCATAAAACTGAAACCACTTTAAAAATAAAATATGAACAAAACTTGTAATTGATACATCAGAGGTAGTGTAATATGATAGATGATATAGTTTCACTGAAACTAAATCTTCAGAATTGGGTTTAATTGAAAAACATTTGGCTTTCTGTTCAGTCCCATATTCAATTGCTTTCTGTATTTTGACTTCAGTAATATTAATGCAGAAAATGTCTGTTTCACAACAATGGAACTGAACATTTCAAAACTTTTATTTCTAATTCAGGATAATCAGACCTCAGATATAAGCCCAAGTCTTTCACCAAGCAATTCTTGAAGGCCACTTTAATCAGGTGGTAACTCAATAAAGCTGTTTTTATCCTCTTGAATTGTTCTTCTTAGCATTAAACATGCATTTTATGGGTCCCTAATTGTTTTACTTCTGCTGCCAGTAACATAAAATACTTCAATGCACACTTCACAGCTTTATTTGTTGCTAATAAATATGGCAAATGGGTCCATAGGAGAGGGTCTGTGCAACAGTGCATCAGCTTGCAGGTAACTGTGGTTCTGACTGCTGTGGAGCAAATTCTTCTGAAATCTACCACCTGCACCTGTGATGGCTGGGTGATGCTTTACATCTCCAGCCACTTTGTTTCCATTTGAATTGTTGTGAACCTTTCACTTGTACCACATGCCTTAATGTGGAGCAGATTTCATTTTAATCATAGAAAATATGAAGTGGAATTTGATTCTAAGGTAGTCGACAATCCATATATGTCTATGCTTATTTTTTTCATTGCATAAAAAAATTGAGAGTGAGTATTGTAAAAAGATTGCCTGCCCCTGAGACTACATTTATAGCCTCAGTGTGGGGAATACCATGCATTTTAGAAAGACTACTTTCCATTGGTGTGGAGAGTGGATGGTGGGAAGAAGCATGAGTAAAGACTGGATGTAGGGAGTCCAATCAGGAGAGTTTTTCTATAAGGTGAAAAGTGTAAGAACCTGAACTAGCAGAGCAATAGAAAAGACACGATGAATCAAGAGCTATTGGGGAGGGCAAATCCACAGATCTGGATGACTAATTAATTGTATGTGGGAAGGAAAAAAGAGAAAGGACTTGAGATACTTGTGATAACTGCTAGATTTCTGGCTTGGGACAACTCAGAATTGTTGTAATATTCAGAAAAGAGTTAAGGAGGATCAGCAGAGTCTTTGGGGGGTTAAAGATGAAAAGTAATGATTTAAACATATTAACTTTAAGCATTTTGGGGATGTCCAGTAGATATTTGGCTTTATGAGTATGGACCACAGCAAAAAGACAAGGTAAAGATTTGGAAGCCAGGGATAGTATATGTAAGGAGACAAGCATAAGGCTAAGTCTTGTAGCTTTGCAGTGTTTCTCAGCAGGAGCATTATTGACATTTGGGGGGTGAGGGCACAGTGTAGGGCTGTCCTAAGTAGTGCAAGGCAAGTTATGCCACACCACCACAAACCCTCTTCCAAATGCCAGCATGATCCTCAGTCATTATGACAAGCAAAAATGCCCCCATACCAAATGGTCCTTTATTAAGAATTATGGCTTAATATACCAGGTAATATCCTTTGGCTGCAAGTAACAAAACAACAACAGAGAGAAAATGAGTGGGGGCTAATGTGGCTGGCATAGAATCCAAAAATGAGCAGTCCAGGGTTGATGCAATGGCTCAACAATATAGTCAGGCTCTTTCTGTTTTTTTTGCTCTGCCATCCTTAGTAGGTTGGCTTTTGTCTTCATGCACATCATTCTAGCATACCAAATGGCTGCTGTATCCCAGGCCTCATGTCCACTTTCCAGGCAGAAAGATGGGGCAGGGGATGGATAAGTGTGCTAGGCAAGTTGGTTCCTTTTTTATTTGAAAACAAAGCTTTCCCAGCTTATTGGCCAGGACTGTGTCCTAGCTGGAGGTGGCATTGGAGAAGGGGTGGTTGATGGGTCATCCAGTCAGGAGCCTCTGCCCTAGGTAATATCAACATTTAAAAGGCAAACTAAGGACAAGGACAAGGAGTCTAGAGAAAATGGGACAGAGAATGAGGAGGGAACCAGGTGAGAATGAGTGGTGTTAGAGAAGCCGAGGAAGGAGAAAGTTCTAAGAAGAGGGAGCAGGCAACACTTTCAAAGCTGCAGAGAGGTCTTATGAGATAAAGTCTACAAAATGTTCATTGGTTACCATTTAGAAGTTTAATGAATAAAGTGAAGGCTACTTCAGTGTAAGAGCCAGGTTTGCAGCTGGATTATAGTGGGTTATGGAGCAAATGAGCTGAGGAGCTGAGAGATGGTGTGAGCTCATCTTTCAAGGAGCTGTCTGTGAAAGGAGGTGGAGATAGAGGATGTCACACACAAAATATTCTACACATATTCCTTCCTGCTAGCAGAACCAGCACTCCCTCCAAGTGCTAGATAGAAGCAGTAAAAAAAAAAAGTGCTTTATTTCATGCACCGTTCTTTAAATCCCTCATCCAGACCTCTTGAGGAAATTATTTAACAAGAAAGAGAAGGAAAAATGATTTGCCATAACAAGCTATTGTTAATAAAAAACCATCCCATATCCTCACAACAGATCTTTGGATATTTTTGAGTTTCTAGGAGAAAATTTCTATCAGCTTTGGCATTTTTAGAGACACTGAGGAAATGCTAAAACAGCATTTACTAAGCTGATGCTAATAACTGCTAAGAATTGGGCAGGGGCACCCCACGGGCTCTGCCCCATTTTGGGCAAAGACGCTGCACACTGGCTTATCGTGGGCTCTGAGAATGTCCTGTGCACACAGTGTGCTTGCTGCATGTCACTCAGAAGTGTGGGCTGGTGGTCTACAGAGGAGGGGTGTGGGAGATACTGTCCTAGTGAAGCCATTCATAATAGGGAAAGTGATCTGTTAAAGATGATGGACCCTTACCTTGATCTGAGAGTTTCAGATCTGATTGTCACACATGGCTCCTATTGTGGTGCTCCCACAATGTAAACAACTTGGTCATTTTCTGGGTAATTCAGGTTATTTTACTGTGAAAATGAGCTTGGGCAAAAAATGTGAGTTCCGGGAAGCGGGTGTGGCTCAGTGGATAGAGCCCCCGTTTACCATATGGGAGGCCCGGATTCGCGTCCTGAGGCCTCCTTGTGAGGGCACGCTGGCCTGAGTGGTGCGGTGGGCTGATGCAGCAACCTCATGGCAGGAAGCGGGTGTGGCGCAATGGATAGAGCACACGTTTACCATATGAGAGGCCCCCGGTTCGCTTCCCGGGGCGCCGTGGGCTGATGCTGCAAGACCTCACAGCAAGGGGGAGATAAGCAGACACAGAGAAGACACGCAGTGAATGGACACAGCAGCACAAGCAGCAAGGGGGGGATAAATAAAATAAAAATAAATAAATCTTAAAAAAAAAAATATGAGTTCCACCTGAGTGAAATCAGTTTTATTTAAACAGTCAAAGTAACCAGAGACTTTGAGCACAATAAATAAGTTTTATCATTTTATTTCAAAATGTAAACATTTTGGTGCTAAAACTTTTGCCATTTCTTTGTTCAATGCTCAATTAGCATATGGAGTCAACAGTGTAAATTTCCCTCTAAAATGACATCATTTTAAAAACAATTTAATCAAAAAATAAAATAAAAAAGAAACAAGTTAATCAAATTTATATAAATACTTTATCATCATGAACTTTGGCATTTCAAACACCTTTAAATGTGATGCAAAGTACATGGATTATAAAAATGTTGAGTAAAGTAATTCTTGAACTGAATATAAAAACATTTATAATATAGGTTAGAGTCATTTCATTTTCATCTTTATACTTATTTGTGTATCTTCCCAGGCTGTAAAATCCCCTACCCCATTTGGGAAGCAGAATAACCATGTGCTTTTTAAAAATGTTAGACACCATCAATTTTTTCTTTTAAGAAGGTACCTGGGATCGAACTCAGGACCTTGTACATTTGAAGCAAGCATTTAACCCCTGAGCTACATCTGATCCCCAATGAGAGTTGGTTTTTTTCATTTGATTGTTTGTTTGTGTATCTGTGTATTTTTTGGCGGTACCAGGGATTGAACCCAGGATCTCGTACATTGGAAGCAGGCATTCAACCACTCAAGTTTAAGTTGCACCATTATAATATATATTTCAAGGAAAGAAAAAAGGCTGCCAATTAATATATGACATAATGTTTTCTTTTCTTTTCTTTTTATTTATTTATCCCCCCTTGCTGCTTGTACTTGCTGTGTCTATTTGCTTTGCATTTTTCTGTGTCTGCTTGTCTCCCTTTTGCTGCATCATCTTGCTGTGCCAGCTCACCACCCCACACAGGCCATCAGTTCACCATGCTGCACAGGCCATCAGCTCACTGCACCACTTGGTCCTGCTTGCCTTCACCAGGAGGCTCTGGGAATCAAACTCACGGCCTCCCATATGGTAAACGGGAGCCCAACCAATTGAGCCAGAGCCACTTCCCTAATGTTTTCTTATTACTTAGAGTTTTTATTTTTAACTCATTAAAAGATCTGTATTATGCTTATTCAGACATGGATTTTAAAAGTCACATATCACTCCTGTTTGTCAAAAACATAAATAAAATATAAGTGAAATATATTGTTGAGGGAATTCCTAAAACAGTTTTTCCATTCAGACTCTGACTCTTCTAAATCACATTT
>JAQZBX010104178.1:0-10979 GCA_029593785.1 Cabassous unicinctus | reverse complement strand
ATCAGAACTCTCATTTCAGTTCCATTGGTCAGCATGTCCATCCTTGTGCCAACACCATGTAGATTTTACCACTGTAGCTTGGTCGTAAGCTTCAAATTCAGGTAGCATGAATCCTCTAAGTTCCCTCTTCTCTTTCAACATGTTTTTGTCTATTTGGAGCCCACTGCTCTTCCAAATAAATTTCATAATTAGCTTTTCCAATTCAGTAAAAAATGCTTTTGTAATTTTTGTTGGGATTGCATTGAATCTGTAATTCAATCTGGGTAGATCATATATCTCAATGATGTTTAGTCTTCCAATCCATGAACGTGGCATACTCCTCCATTTATTTAGGTCTTCCTTGATTTCCCAAAATGATGCTGCATAGTTTTCTGTGTACAAGTCCTTCACATCTTTAGTTAAATTTATTTCTAGACACTCGATTTTTTTTAGTTGCTATTGTAAATGGAATTCTTCTTGATCTCCTCCTCAGACTGCTCATCATTGGTGTACAGAAATGCCACTGATCTTTGAGTGTTGAACCTATGTCCCACCACTTAACCAAGCTCATTTTTAAAATATATTTTTTATTTTTTTAAGTATTTAGATTACATAAATGTTACACAAAAATATAGGGGATTCCAATATGTCCCGCTTCCTACACCTCCCACATTTTCCCACATTAACAACATCTTTCATTAGTGTGGTGCATTTGTTAAAATTGATTAAAACATTTTAGAGCATTGCCGCTAAGCATGGATTATAGTTTACATTGTAGTTTATACTCTTTCCTGCACAATTTTGTAGGTTATGGCAAGATATATAATGGTCCATATCTGTCATTGTAATGTCATTAAGGAAAATTTTCAAGTCCCCAAAATGCCCCCATAGTTCATCTGTATTTCCCTCTCCCTTCCCTCAGAACCTCTAGTGGCCACTGCCTCCGGTTCCAGAAGCTTTGCTGTAGATTCCTCAGATCATGCAATCTGCACAGAGTAAACATTTTACTTCTTCCTTTCCAACTCAATGCCTCTCATTTCTTTTTTTTTTTTTCACCTAAGTTTTAACACAATGTTAAATAAGAGTGGTGCCAGCAAGCATTCCTGTTTCATTGCAAATCCCTGTGGGAAAGACTAGCATTTCACTATTGAATATGATGTAAGATGTGGGCTTTTCACATATGTCCTTTTTCATGTTGAGTAATTTTCCCTTCATTCCCATTTTTTTATTGTTTTTATCAAGAAAGGACGCTGTAATTTGTCATATGCTTTTTTGGCATCAATACAGATGATCATGTGCTTTTTTTTTTCTCTTTTGATCTGTTAATGTGGTTAACATGGTATATTACATTTATTGATTTTCTTATGTTGAACATTACTTGCATTCCAGGGATGAAACATAATTGATCATGGTGTATAATCTGTTGGATGCACTATTGAATATGATTAGTTCACTAGAGGGTTGGTCTGTAGCTTTCCTTTCCTGCGTTGCCTTGGTACCATGGTGCTGTTGGCATCACAGAACAAGTTAAGCAATGTCCTCTACACTTCTAGTTTTTGGAAGACTTTAAGATGGATTGGCATTAGCTCACATGGAGTGATTGGCAGAATTTATCTGTAAAGTCATCTGGCCCTCTGCCTTTCTTATTTGAGAGGTCTTAAATGACCAACCCAATCCTGCCATCTGTGATGGGTCCGGAGAGTTCACTAACCTCATCCTCCATCAATGTAGTTTGCTTGTGCACTCCTAGAAATTCTTCCATTCCATCTAAATTTTCCATCTTTTTTGCATACAAGCTCTCAAAATAATCTCCCATGACATTCTTCATTTCTGTGGGATCAGTGGTGATATCCACTTCTACATTGTGTACATTATGTATTTCCATCTTCTCTCTTTTTTCCTTGTCACACCAGCTAATGTTCTGTCAATTCTATCAATCTTCTCAAAGAACCAGCTTCTGGCTTTGTTAATGTTTCTACTGTTTTGTTTTGTTTTTTAATTGTTATACTCAATTTCATTTAGTTCTGTTCCAATACTTGTTATTTCCTTTGTTCTGCTTGCCCTGGAATTTTCTTATTCTTTTTCTAGTTCCTCCAGGTGTGCAAGTAGGTTCTTGATTTTAGCTCTTTCTTCCCTTAATATAGGCATTTATGGCTCTAAATTTCCCTCTTAGCACTGCTTTTACTGCATCCCATAGGTTTTAATATGTTGTGTTTTCATTTTCATTCACTTCAAGGAATTCACTGATTTCTTTTGCAGTTTTGTCCTTGACAAACTAATTGTTTAAGAATTTGTTGTTCAACTTCTATATCTTTGTGGCTATTCTGATTCTCTGCCCCTTAATAATTTCAAGCTACCTTCCACTGTGGTCAGATAAATTATTTTGTATAATTTCAATATTTCTAAAATCTTTGAGACTTGTTCTGTAAAATAACATGTGGTCAGTCCTGGAGAATTATCAATGTGTGCTTGAAAAGAATGTACATCTTGTTGTGCTTGGGTGCAATGTTCTTTATTTGTTTATCAGGCCTTGATCCTCCAACATATTATAGAAGGTCTCCATTTCCCTATTGACCTTCTTTCAAAATGTTCTGTTCAGTGGTGATAATGGTGCATTAAATTCCCCCATCAAAACTGTAGAAGCATCCACCTCTCCATTTAGTTTTTCCAATGTTTGCCTCATGTATTTTGGTGCACCACAAGTAAGTACATCAATGCCCATGATTGTCCTTTCTTCTTGATGAATCATCCACTTTATTAATATATACTGAACTTCTTAGTCTCTTACAATAGTCCTGCATTCAAAGTCTACTTTGTCCAATACCTGTATAACTACTTCTAACATTTCCTGGTTATATTTGCGTGTAAAAGGTTTCCCACCCTTCACTTGCAAACTCCTTGCATCCCCGGGTCTAAGGTGAGCATCCCACAGACAGCATATAGATGGGTTATATACCCTTTTACATTCTGCCCATCTGTATCTCCTGATTGGAGAGTTTAATCCATCAACATACAATGCTATCACTGTCAAGACAGTACTTACATGAACCACTTTTTCTTCAAGTCTATATATATCATATTTTGTTTTTATTTTTCTTTTCTCTTTTCAGTTACTCATTATTAAAAAATTTCCTTTCTACACTCTTCTCCAAAACTCCCTCTCCTGCTTTTATTTTCCTTTCAAACTTCAGAACTCCCTTTAGTATTTCTTGAAGGGCAGGGTTTTTGTTGACAAAATCTCCTAATTTCTGTTTATTTGTGAGTATTTGGAACTCTCCTGATTTTGGAATGACAGCATTGCTGGGTACGGAATTCCTGGCTGGAAGTTTCTTTTCTTTTAGTACTTTAAGCATGCACTAAATAACACATATTTACCACTGCATTCTTGTCTCCATGGTATCAGATGAGAAATCAGTGCTTAATTTTATTGAGATTCCCTTGTATGTGATGGATCTCTTTTCCCTTGCTGCTTTCAATATTCTGTCTTTGTCTTGAGAATTTGACAATTTGATCAGTATATGTCTTGGGATATGCCTGTTAGGATTTATATTGTTTGGAGTGCACTGAGCTTCCTGGACATGTTCATCCATTTCCCTCAAAAGAGTTGGGAAATTTTCAGGCATTATTTCCTCCAATACTCCTTATGGCCCCTTTCTCTTCTCTTCTCCTTCTGGGATGCCTATAATGCATATGTTTGTGTGTTCCATGTTGGTATTCAATTACTTGAGTCCCTGCTTAATTTTTTTCCCTTTTTTAATCAGCTCTACTATCTATGTGATTTCAGATGTGCTATATTAATGTCATTATTTCATTCCTCTGCCTGTTCAAATCTGCTGTTACATGCTTTCAGCATATTTTTGACTTCTTGCATTGTACCATTCATCACCATCAGATCTGTTAACTTTTTATGTATTTTTATGATTTCTTCAGTATGTTCCTACTGTGTCTTCTTAATATCCTTTATCTCTTCCTTCACTTCATTATGTTGATTCATGATATTTGTTTGGACATCATCAGTTATTTGTTCCACATTCTGCTTCTCTTCCTGTTTTTGTTTTTGTGTTGTTGTTGTTTTTAGTTTGTTCATTAGATTGGGCCTTGTTTTTTTCTGTTTATAAGTATGGCTTTTAATTTTTATTGGTATCTATACATCTATGTATATTGATTGGCTTATTCACATGGTTAACTTCTCTTTGAACTCCAGGGTTTTGTTTTTTTTTATTATTTTGTTTTTTGTTAAGGTTCCCCTTTGACACTTGGTTCCACTTATTCTATATCCTCAAGGTTTTCCATGTTCCCTTGAAAAAATATTAAGACCACAGAAAAGAAAAGGGAGAAGAGAAAAATAATAGTAGTAATAATTTAAAAATAGGTAGAAAAGGATCCATAAAAGAGCCAAAAATATAAGTAATAATAGTGAAAACTCATTAAAAATATATAAAGGAATAAGACTAAAAAAAGGTGGAATAAAAATGAAACAAGATATAAAATACAATAAAATAACAGACTGGAAAGGTGAGGGAAAAAACAAAAAAGAATTCCAAACAAGAGAATGTGGAATGAAAGAAAAGCAATGGCAGAGGGAAAAATGAAACAAAGATATGAAATAAAGACATTAAGGAGAAAAAAAATAAGGAAAAGAATAAAAAGAAACAAAAAAAGAGAAAAAATAAAATAATAATCCAGGAAAAAGAGTCTTCCTTCTTAGGCCCCTAGGAATAGTCTTAGGCTGCCGGTGTTCATCAATCACCCTACAACCCATCCTCCACAGGTATGGTACTTAGTTTTAGACAATAAAATGTAGAATTTAAAAATAAAGTATAAAAAATAAGAATAATAAATATAAAATAACAGATTATAAAACCTAAAACAAAATATCAAAGTCTATAAGTTCCCTGGCACAAGGTGCCAATTGGTTGTGTGACAACCCACTGGATCAATCTGTGGATCCCTTCTCTTAGGAGATACCACAGACCTACTGAGGTCAGTGTTCCTCTACTGAGCTACATCCACTTCACAGGTTAGGTAGGCTTCTGAAAGCTTATCTAGCTTTCCCAGCCCTCTTTCCCCTTAGGCAAGTTGGGCTTCTAACAGTTTCCTGGCTCTCTCTCCTGTCTGCCTTCCCTTCCAGGTTGTGGGCACCTGTCCACATACTGACCTTGTTCTTCTAACTCCCAGGGCAAGTGGGTGTGACAGCCTGCCTGCTCAGTTCCCCCTCCCCTCTCCTTTGGGGCTGCTTCAATGCTGACTGGGGATGTTTTATTCTGTCTGTTCCACCTACCCTATCTCTCCTCACTCTTATACCTCTCTCTCTCTGAGGTTGCTGGTTGCCAGTCCTACACTTATTTGCCCTGCAGCTCCCCCACAGAGGTGTATCTTTTAACCTCCACTTGCTGGGCTGGCTACAGCTGAGTTTCAAAGGGGGCTCAGCTGGCAAAACTCACTGAAGAGAAACCACTTTCTGCCCTCTTCCAGATCCCTCTTCCTCCCAGGGAGGAGGACATTCTTTCCAGTCTCAGTTGGCTGCAGTGTGCCAGGGATTTTACCAAGGCTATTTACCTTAAGAGTGTGGTATATGTGCCATTCCCAACTGTAGAGGTGAGTAACTCAGTTTTCCTTAGGCCTTTTTTTCTTTCTGCCGCTCTCCTCCTGGATGATGCACAGCACTCTCCTGGTCTGCAGATCCTGACATCAGATCCCTCAGATAGCTTTTGTCCCTTTCCCCATATTTTTGGTGAGAGTTGAGCCTTGCCTACCTACTCAGATGCCGTATTCCTGGAAGTCTCTTTAATTTTAAAGAAACTTTAGATTACACAAATGCTACATAAAAATATAAGGAATTCCTATATGCCCCACCCGCTCCCCTCTCACCCTTTCCCATATTAACAAAATCTTTCATTAGTGTAGCATATTTGTTACAATTGATGAACCCTTATTGAAGTACCGCTACTAACCATGGACTACAGTTTACATTATAGTTTACACTCTGTCCCACACAATTTTGTAAGTTATGACAAAATATACAATGGCTTGTACCTGTCACTACAATGTCATGCAGGACAAATCCAATGTGCCAAAAATACTTCTATATTACACATATTCCTCCCTCTCCCATCCCTCAGAATTACTGGTGGCCACTGTTACATCAAAAAGAGTTCTTCCATTGCTAGAAATATAATAAGTCATTAGTAGAAAAAAGTCTACTATAGTCCATTGTTCATTTCCCAGTCTTGAGGATTTGGGGATGGGGATGCACACTCTGCTTCTAATTAAGAGGGGTCTTAGATCCCATGGGTCAGATGGATAGAGCTACCTTGCTAGCAGTTGCAGACATTCTCTGTTCCTTGGGATGGGCATTGTCCATCATCATCTTCTGTGTGGAGATGCACGTGTAGGGGTTCACTTGGAACATGCCTCTAAGGCATATGACATTGTCTTCGTGGTTGGAGAACCACACAATAACCCAAAGAATATTGAATTCCCATCCTGAGGAATTTTGCTAAATTCCTAAATAAGACAGCAAGAATTCCCCAAGTGCAAGGGCACTGTCTAGTGAAAGAAGGCAGAGCATTATGACAGGCCCTTGACATTGATGCTTGTACTTAATGAAGCTTTTCCTGTGAAATTGTTACTTAGCCTAGAATTACATACTGCCTAAGAATTAGCTCCTGAAAGTCTCCTTTATGTTCAAATGTGGCCTCTATCTAAGCCAAACTCAGCATATAAATCCACTACTTTGCTGCCAACCTAGGACAATACTCTTGGAGGCAAGCCACCCTGGCACCAAGTGATTATTACCAAGCACCAACCAGCAATGCATCTGGAAAAAGATCTTGATCAAAAGAGGGAAATTGTAAATACAACTGTGTTTTTATGGCTAAGAGATTTCAAAGTGAGTCAGGAGGTCATTCTAGAGGTGAGACTTATACAAGTCTCAGCAAGATCTCATTGTCTGCCACAGTAAACAGTGCCTCAAATAGTGGGGCTCCTGAGGGCTCTAAAGATATCCAGAAACTATAAGCAGGGTAGACAGTGCAGAAATTCAGCACCCTGTCAGTAGGCCTTACTTTGGAATTTATGCTCCCCAGTGTAACAGAGTTAGTTTTATTTATAGGTTCTCTACAAATGGCTCTTCTGCCCCTTTTATTTGAAACTATAATTAGCACTATATTTGATAAATATATGTCCAGAGACTTAAATCTCTGATACATCTATGTGCCAGTTGAACCCTGTATTTCAGCAGAGTTGCAACACCTACTTTCCAGTTCATTGAACTCACCCAGGAAAATTAATAAGATGATGATAGGCATAGCATTTTAATAGTAGCTTAGAATTTACATGCAAAGGCATAAATGTTTACTAAACAAAAACTACAGTGAGCTTAACACCATCCACTCGCTTAACTTAATCTGCTGACTGTGTGCAAGGCCTTGAAATATTATAAATAAAAGATGTTTTGATTCAACTGGTCTGTATTTACCTTATCATTAGAAAGATTAGAAAACAGAAAATGTTGGACTAGTTGAGTGATTTAATAGATGACAAAGAAGAATAAGCAAATATTCTGTCTTATGTTAATATAGTGTAAATACAGAGGAGGAAGTGCTTCCTCCATGCATGGTGATATGGGAAAAAATAAATATTCCCTTCAAAATGTTAATCACAATGTTGGTCTTATGTCAGAAAGTCTCTAATAACTCATCTTCTTAAAAGAAACATGAAAACAATAACAACAACTACAACAACATAGGAAAGAAATGGAAGATTTTCTTTCATGGTTGAGACTAATTGAATGAAAAATGGATCAGAGTTCAGTTATGAAATTTATTATATGCCATTTAAGTCCATTTTGTTTATTTATTTTTTTTAGGTACCAGGGGCTGGGATTGAACCTGGGATGTTGCATGGGCGAAGCCACTGATCAACCATTGAAACCCATTGGCTCCCCTGAATTGGTTTGTTCATTTGTTTTGCTCATTTTATTTTATTTTTTTAAAGGGGTACCAGGAACCAAACCCAGACCTCCCATGTGGGAAGCAGGCACTCAACTGTGTGAGCCACATCCAATTTCCCCATTCCCTTTTAATTACCTTTGAGTTTCTGGACCTGTGTTAATGACATTTTCTAAATTTAATTAAATTTTTCCTTTTTTATTTTTTAATTAAAATAGTTGTAAGTTTACAGAAAAATATCATGTAAAAATTATAACATTCCTATATAACCCCACCCCATTTTATTGACCATTTTCATTAGTGTTATACCTCTCCTACAATTGAAATAACAATATTTACAATTAAAGAAAGAATTGTAGTAATAACTAGAGTTCATAGATTACATTAGTGTATTTTTCCAATATATCAGCATATTATTAGCACCTTGTTTTAGTTTTATTCTTCTTTAGAAAGAATTTTTTTTTATAATTGTACTAACTGTAGTTCATCATTTACAGTAGGGTTCACTATTTGTACAGTCCTTTGTTTTCTTTTATTCTTCTAAAATATATACAAACTAAAGTTTCCCTTTGAACCACATTCAAATATAAAACTAAGTGCTGTTAATTATAAACACAGTATTTTGCTACCATCACCACCATCAATTTCCAAAACTTTAAATGAATCCAAATAGAAATCCCTTGAAAATGAGCATTAACTCCTTGTTCCATACCATGAACCCAGCCCCTGATAACCTATATTCTAGATTCTAGCACTGTGAGCTTGCTTTTGTTTCCTATCAGTGAAGTCATATAATATTTGTCATTTTGTGTCTGGCTTATTTCACTCAACATAATGTCTTCATGGCTTATCTATGTTGTCATATGTTCTAGAACTTCATTAAGAATTTTTTTTGTCTGTTGAGACCTATTTATTCTAGAGTCAGTGAAGATTGTTTGTGTGTTTCAAGGAATTTGTCATTTCAACTAGGTTGTCTAATTTGTTGGAATACATTTTATAGTATCCTCTTATGATGCTTTATTTTTTGGGGATCAGTAGGAATGTATCCCCTCTCAAATCTTTATTTATTTTCTGTCTTCTCTCTCCTTTTTCTTTGTCAGTCTGGCTAAAGGTTTATCAGTTTTATTGATCTCTTCAAGGAA
The DNA here is from genome assembly GCA_029593785.1 of Cabassous unicinctus. NCBI lineage: Eukaryota > Metazoa > Chordata > Mammalia > Cingulata > Chlamyphoridae > Cabassous > Cabassous unicinctus. Next base: position 1,906 of record JAQZBX010104178.1, on the reverse strand, counting down.
CCAATTTTTGTTTTTGTAAATGCTCTCTATTTTATTCTCTATTTCCTTTATTTCTGCTCTATTTTTCTTTTTATTAGAGAGGTAAGTTTACAAAACAATCATGCATAAGATACAGGATAATCCATAGACTATAATAGGGTTCACTGCATTTTACAGTTATATATTTTATCTTTTTAATTTTTATTCTGGTAATATATACATCCTAAATCACATTCACCTTTAAAGTTTTGTGCTCTTGATTTAATTCAAAATAATATTTTACCATCAACACCATTCATTTCCAGACTTTGCCATCTGACTAAAAATAGAATCTGTACAAGTTAAGAATTAAATCCCTGTTTTAATCACAATTTATCTCCTGGAAGCTTATATTCTAGATTCTAATTCTATGATTTTGCTTATTATAGTTAGTTCATAACAGTGAAATCATACAATATTTGTCATTTTGTGTCTTTCTCATTTCACTCATCATAATGTCCTCAATATTGATCCATATTGTTGCATACATGAGGATTTCATTCCTTTTTACAGCTGAATAGTATCCCATCATATCTACTAACCACATGTTATTTATTTATTCATTGGTTATGAACACTTAGGTTGCTTTCATCTTTTGGCAATTGTGAATAATCCTGCTATGAATATTGGTGTGCAAATACCCATTTGAGTTCCTGCTTTCAATTCTTTGTGGTGTATACCTACTAGAGGGTTTGAGGAGTTGGATGGTAATTCTATACTTAGATTTCTGAGGAACTGCAAAACTGCCTTTCACAGTGGCTATACCATTTTACTTTTCCACCAGCAATGAATCAGTGTTTCTGTTATTTTACATCCTCTCCAACACTTGTAATTTACATTTGTTTAATAGTAGCCATTCTAGTGGATGTGAAACAGTATCTCATTATTGTGGTTTTGATTTGTATTTCCCTAATACCTAACAATACTGAATATCTTTTCATGGGCATTTAGCCATTTGTGTATCCTCTTTGGAGAAATGTCTATTGCCCATTTTTAAATTGGGTTGTTTTTCTTTTTATTGTTGAGTTTTAGGATTATTTTATTTATTTTCAAAATTGAGCACTTATCAGATATTAGTTTCCAAATATTTTCTTCTGTTGGGAAAGTTGTCTTTTCATGCTTGAGATAAAGTACTTTGATGCACATTTTTCTTTATTTTGATGAAGTCCCATTTGTCTATTCTTTCCTGTTTTGCTTGCACTTTGGGTGTAAATTGTGTACCAACAAAATGGATAACTTGGATGAAATTGAAAAGTTTCTAGAAACACACAAGCAACCTACATTTCCAAAAGAAGAAACAGAAGAACTTAACAGACCAACACAAATAGTAATCAAAAACCTACCAACCAAGAAAAGCCTACGTACAGATGACTTCAAGGGTGAATTCTACCAATCATTCCAGAAAGAAAGAACACCAATCCTGTTTAAATTTTTCCAAAAAATAGAAGTGGAGGGAACATTACCCAACTCATTCTATGATGCCAAAATCAGCCTAATACTAAAGCCACATATAGATGCCACAATAAAATAAAACAACAAAGCAATCTCTCTAATGAACCTAGATGCAAAAATCCTCAACAAAACATTCAAATAATTTTCAACAACACATGAAATAAATTATACACCATGATCAATTGTGTTTTATCAAAGTTATGCAAAGAATAATAGATAAAAAAAATAAAATCAGATGGTCATCTCTGTTGATGCAGAAAAATCATCTCTATTGTAGAAAAAGCATTTGACAAGAGGAAAGCATGCATTCTTTTTATTTATTTATTTATTTTTAAAGAATATTTAGATTACATAAATGTTACATTAAAAATGTAAGGGATTCCCATATGCCCCACTCCTTGACCCTCCCATATTTTGCCACATTAACAACATCCTT
>JAQZBX010104177.1:0-10981 GCA_029593785.1 Cabassous unicinctus | reverse complement strand
ACCTAAGTCTGCAGAGACCCAGGATGGAACACAAGCCACTGAGGAGTGCTGCATACACTCCTTATTCCCCCTCCTCCCTCAGGGGAAAAAGAAAGAAAGAGATCACCATAGAAAGGCTGGTAAAACTGTTGTGACCAGTTCAGTTTTGGTTGGCTGGACCACCTAAAGGCAAAATGGACTTTTCTGAAGTGACCACCTTTCTGGATTGACCCCATCTGGCTCCCTGGAGTGGAATACTGTAACAGGGAAGAAACTGGAGTTAGGAAAGCCTCACAGAGAAGAAAAAAAGGGATGGTGGTCGTGATAAACTGAACTGTTTTAAGATAGGATGGGTCCCAGAACTGAAAAGTGTAAGGAGAATGGGGCACTGGGTAAGAGACAGAATTTACACAAATCATAGGAGCTAGGGAGAAGAGTCTGCACAAGAACAAACAGAACAGATCAAGATTCCCAGAGAAGCAACAGAGAAAAGGAAGCTCTCTCCTGGAGGTGAAACAATTGCACAAAAAGTTCAATCTTAAAAATTGCACCACATAGCCAGGGCAAGAATAAGATGAAGAAGAGCTGAGAAAATCTGTACAGTTATAGATGTGCTATTATAAAGGCCTAGAATAAGTTAGACCAAGCATCAAAGAAGAGTCTTAACATAAAGCCAATCAACAATAAAACCCTAGACAAGGATAAATGGATATTCAGAGTTAACCCATCAAGAGAATGAGAAAAAACATATGATCATCTCAATTTACACAGAAAAAACATTTGACAAAATTCAGTATTCTTTCTTGATAAAAACACTTAGGAAAGTAGGAATAGACGGAAACTTCCTCAACATGATAAAGGGCATATATGAAGTAACCAAAAAAGAGCTGGGGCAGCTATAATAACATCAGACAAAATAGACTTTAAGTCAAAATTTTTATAAGACATATGGATACGATAGTAGTTTGTTTTTTGCTGGTTTTTTTTGTTTGTTTGTTTGCTTGTTTTTGAGTAATGAAAATGCTCTAATATTGATTTAAGTGATGAATGCACAACTCAGTGATTATACCAAATGCCATTGATTGCGCACTTTAGATAAATTGTATGGTTTATGAAGAAAAAAAAATAATAGAGTGGGTTGGGGGGGAAAGACACCAAATGTAAGATGTGGACTGTAGTTAGTAGCAATACTTTGGCAATGCTCTTTCATAATTTATTATGTTTCACAAAAATGCAAGGTATTTGTGGTGGAGTGACATATGGGAGCCCTGTATGATGAATGCATGTTTGTTTTGTAAGTTCACAACTTTTATTATACAATTATTTTGTATATATGTTCATGTATGAATAATATATTTCAATAAGTTGTTTTTAAAATGAAAAAAGCTATGGTAAGAGACAAAGAAGGACAATATATATTAATAAAAGGGCAATCCACCAAGAAGAAATAATAATCATAAATATTTATGCACCTAACCAGGGTGCCCCAAAATACATGAGACAAACACTGGCAAAACTAAAGAGAAAAATTGACACCTCTACAATAGTAGTTGGAGATATCAATATACCACTTTCATCAATTGATAGAATATCTAGCCAGAAGATCAATAAGGAAAGAGAGAGTTTGAATAATAAGATAAATGAAGTAGACCTAACAGATATATATAGAACATTACACCCCAAATCAGCAGGATATACATTCTTCTCAAGTGCACATGGATCATTTTCCAGGAGAGGCCATATGTTGGGTCACAAAACAAATCTCAATAAATTTAGAACCTAAGAATAGAATTACCATATGACCTGGCAATCCCACTACTAGATATATACCCAGAAGAATTGAAAGCAGGGACTCAAACAGATATTTGCACACCAATGTTTATAGTGACATTATTCACAATTGCCATAAGATGGAGGCAACCCAAGTGTCCATCAACCAATGAATGGATAAACAATATGTGGTATATACATACAATGGAATATTATTCAGCTATAAAAAGGAATGAAGTCTTGATGCATGTGACAATATGAATGAACCTTGAAGACATTATGCTTGGTGAAATAAGCCAGAAACAAAAGGACAAATATTGTATGATCTCACTGATATGAACTAATTATAAGCAAATTTGCAGAAGATAGAATCTAGAAATGGGTTACGAGGGGATAGACTGGGGATAAAGAATGGGGAGTTGATGCTTAGTTTGTGCAGAATTTATATTTAGTTTGACTGTAAAGGTTTGGAAGTGAGTGGTGGTGATGGTAGCACATTATTGTGAGTATAATTAACGGCACTGAATTATGTATGTGAATGTGGTTGAAAGGGGAAGTTTTGGGTCATGTATGTTACTAGAATGGAAGTTAGAAGATGAAACATGGCCTAAATAGCCAGTGAACCCTGTTATGGACAATGAACTGGGGTTAACAGTGCAAGTATAAGAATGGTCTCTCATGAATTATGAGAAATGTAGGACAATAATACAAGGTGTTAATAATAGAGTGGTATATAGGAGGAAATATACCTAATGTAAACTATGGACTATAGTTAATAGTAATATTTCAATATTCTTTCATCAGTTGTAACAAAGGTACCACACTAATGTATAGTATCAACAATAGGGGGGTATATGGGAACGTTGTATTTTTTACATGACTTTTCTGTAAACCTACAGCTTCTCTAATTAAAAAATAATAATTTCTTAAAACATTATACTAAGTAAAAGAAACCAGACACAAAGTACTACATATTTTATAATTCCATTTACATAAAATGTAAATATAAATATATCTATGGGGACAGAAATAGCTGAGTGGTTATGTAGGGCTGGGAAGGATAGAGAGCTTGAGAGGTGACTGCTAAGGGATGGGAGGTTTTTCTTTTTGGAGTAATGAAAATGTTCTGAAATTGATTGTGGTGATGCATGCACAGCTCTGTGATTATACTAAAAGCCATTGATTGGACGCTTTGGAGGGATTGTAATATATGTGAATATATCACAATAAAACTGCTTTAAAAAAAAACAAAACTATATGCATGGGAATGCGAGCAGGGATAAGCAGAGCAGGGGAGGTGATATCAGTGGAGTAGTATACTTCAAGCCACCTGGCCAGAGGGAGGAGAGGGTGGAATCTCCCCAAAGTGCAAAGTAGTGTGTTTGCTCAACTTTCTTTTCAGTGGCCTCAGATTTTGAAAACTCACATGCAAAGTTAAAAAGACAAGTACGTACCTAACTAAAACAGCCCTTCCCCCACTTCCCCCAACACTCTCTCTCCCCTAGCCTGCTTTATTTTTCATCATTGCACTACTTATTACTTGACCATTTATTACAGATCTGATTATTTAGTTGCTTGTTATCTATCTCCTCCACTGCAATGTACACTGTTGGAGAGAACGGACTCTGTTAACCTGTTCACTGCTGTTTCTCCAGCACCTAGATCAGTGTTTGGCACATAGAAATGCTCAATAAATATTTGCTGAATGGAAAAAAAAAAAAAAAAGACAAGTATGTTACCTACAATGAATGTAGGGTAATGGTTCTGAGCTTTCAAGAATAGTATCAGGAAAGCTGAAGCCTAGAATAAACTTATTCTTACCAAACTAACCATAATAATAATACCATGGACAGTGACAAAAGAAGGGGGCCCTTTTAAAATACATTCAGAGCAAAGAGAAGACAAGGTGGACAGGTGCAATGCTGAATGATTCAGAGAAAATCAAGATCTTCAACTGCCTTTTAGTTGTGACTTCACTGCGAAGGAAACTGATATTCAGTTTGAAAAGGGTGCAAAATCAGGCAAGAATTAGCAGAACCCAAAGATGGGTGAAAAGATCAGAAGAGAATAGTAACTGCTCTCTCCTGGCCTAGCTAAAATACACTCCAGAACACATATATAGAGAGAATAGCTTAGTTTTTGAGGAATTGTGGAAACCTATGAAAATGAGTCTGTTTGTTCATTTAGAGCAAAGTGACCACAAAAACCAGCATAGAATCACTAAGAACAAATCATGTAAGGCTACATTTAAGTCCCTTTTTTTTTTTTTTACATTTACAGAAAAATTATACTGATCATGTAGGGAATTCCCATATAACCCCACATAGAAAGCCACACACATAGTTTCCCCTATTATTGATATCTTAGATTAGTGTGGTACATTTTTTACAATTGATGAACCAATATTGAAGCATTGCTACTAACCAAAGTCTAAAGGTTACATAGTAGATTTATTGTTAGGTCACTTTTTGACAAAGTTATTGGCTCAGAAACCTGTGGTTAGTCCAGTAGACACAAATTCCAAAAGGCATTTCATTTTGAAGACTTGCCTGATGTTCTTGTCTAGAAGATGGAGAAACATCAGGTGGGTATTAATTTAAGAGGATGATGAGATAGCAGAATGAACAGCCACGAAAAGATACTGATTTGTGGACCAGAGTCCACCCAGTTTCAAATGGGGAGCCATGGGGCCTGTCCAGGAGAACGTGTTTATCATAGACTCGGAGGCCAGTGTAGAAGGAATATTTATATTTGTAGATGATCTGAAGCTTTTGAATGATGAGATAACCATCAGTTTCTGAAAGACCTTGACAAGCAGAAACTTTGGACTGGGACTAGGTAGACAAAATATAATGTTAATTTATATTAGCTCTCAGGCTCACGAAAACAAAAGAATGGAGAGGCACAGGGTAGGTACAGCACTTCACTCAGCCATAGGCTCCAAAGGTCAGTGGTATAACTCACATGACTGCCAGAGAAGTTAGTATCACTAAATATAAGAGATTTTATAGGGGAGCATTCATCTACTATGGGCTGCATTGGAAAGCCAGCCCTGGAAGGTCATGTTCAGTTTGGGGAATACCACAGGTGGAAGCAGATTGGCTGGAGCTCAGGTAGAAGCTCAGGAGAGGCTGGTTTTAGCCAGGCTTGGATACTGTCACACAAAAAACTGTTGAGGCAGTTGGGGATGTTAAGTCTGGAAAACACCTGATGTTAAGAGATGTGATACCTTATCTTCAAATATTTGATGACCTGTTGCATAAAAAAAAAAGTGCCCTCCATGCCTGGTTTCCCCTCTATCAACCAGCCTTGAGAACCTCCGCCCTCCAAACATCCGTGTCTAACGTGAACAAGTTTACCCTCAGGAATCAGAGCTTCTGCTGAAAAGAGTAAGATTAAAATCATTAACAGCCACCCTCTTCTGTCTTTTAACAGCATCTTTGAAATCAAAATTAAGAGCAGTGCAAGACTTCTCAAAAATGATTCTGACCAAGAAGGCTGATTTGGAAGGTATAATTTATTAGGATTTTAAGTGGCTTGTAGAAGTTACTAATCCATCCATAAGAAGCAGCACGGGATTAGCATGCCCCAGCCAAGGACAGCCCCCCTTTGACTGGGGAGGGGGGCCTTAGTTAAAGCCAGTGGGCAAGGAGTTATTTCTGGGACCTGATGTTAAGTCGCAAAGCCCAGGTAAGACACAGGACCAGAGGGTAACATATGCTGATATTTCAACCAAGGAGGGAAGTTCATGGATTCTCCATACTCAGCTCATGTAATGCCATTTACCATATATCTTCTCGATACTGGGCGAGATCTAAAGGTAAACAAAACCCATCACAGCCTCTCGGAACTTAAACTCTGGCAGAGGAGATGAAATATGAGCAAAGGGTGGGGAACCGATATGTGTTCAGCACCTGCTACAGGCCTCCAATGATAAGGTCGTGGGTTGTTGGGGCTCCCCAGACACAGGGTCTCTCCAGCAAGGTGGTTCATAAATTGATTCCCTCAGGGATTAAAGGCTAGACTAGTTCACTGTAGTTCATCTTAGTAATAGTTTTTCCTATTCTTTTTCAGAGTATATTTCCTCTGAACTGAGGAGAAAAAGTGGTAAGAGTCCAACATAGTGTATCCAAAGTTTACTGCTCCCTGCAGAATGCCATGGGCTGGGGAAGATGCCCCAGTGGGAGGGTCCCCAAGCGGCCTCCCTAGGGACATACTGGACACACATGGCCCCAGAACCTCACTGTGCTTCTGAGCTCTTTGCTAAAGAAGGAGGATAAAATTTAAAAAAAAGAAAAAAGAAAAAAACAGAGACAGGGTCTCTGGAAAGGACCAGGGAAGGACCAGAAGTCCATCTCCCTATTCAGTGGGACCAGGGACTCCCCAATTTAAAGAGGGTCCAGGAGGTAGCTGGGTTCCCTGAAGTCTGGGAAGCAGGGCTTGACTGGGATGCACCCCAGAGACAAAGACGGTGTGCCTTGGTAGCTAATAAATTGAAGCCACTACAAAAGATACTTTCAAATATTTATGGTGTGTTACTTAAGAAGGAGCAGTTGAATCCTGCAAGGGGGAGTATAAGGGAGAGTCATTATAGCAGCATAGCTCAAACTTGTACATACCACTCCACAAAACAAAAGCCCTGCAATGAACCAGACCCATCCTCTTTTGAAGACAGGTGAGGGGCCCCCATCTGTCATTACTTGAGCATGGTAGGGAGTGGAGATGGGGTCTTATACATGCCACTAGCCCCTGGTGGCTTATCAAATTCTTTCAAAATCTAGACCACACACACACACATCCAGAGGGCCTGAGAAATACAATTTTCTCCATTTTCTTCCATTTCCAGTGAGTGCTACTCAATCTTCAGTATGCAGAGGAATCACCTGGAGATCTCATTAGAATGCAGAGTCTGACTCAGTAGGGTTGAGAGTCTGCATTTCCAATGAGCTCCCTTGTCCACCCTGGAGTAGCTGTGACGTTTGAGAACAGTTTCTAGATTGGTGCCAATCACAACTCCCAGGCCAGCCCATCCCTGGCCCCACCCCACCTAGGATCACAAGGAGCTCACCATGTGAAAGGCTGGAGGGGGTGAAAACTAGACAGAGTTTCATCTGTGTGCTCGATCTCAGCAGAACTGGCCCCTGAGATGGGCTGATGGCCGCTGGGTGGGTCATTTGCTGCTTCCATCTTCCCTGTCTGCGTTTGTAACGTGGGGATTATTATACCTACCCAGCAGGGTAAATAGACACAGCTCAGACAACTACCCCAAATTCAAGAGCCTCTGATTGGTCAAGAGAAGCATTAGCAGAGAGGCATTTGGAAGGGGAAGAGTTAAGATTTGTCCTCAGTCAGACCCGGGAAGGCTCAGCCTGCTTCTGGAACACTGTCTGCCAGGCATTGAACGGTGTAGCCCTGGGGCTCTGAGCCACCCCAAAGATGAGGTACAGTGTCCCCTTTACACAGAGAAGGGAGCAAGGGCAGGAGGGGGCCACCCAGGTCCCTGCTGACAGGGCCACCACTCAGCCCTGGTCCAACACTTCTCCCCAGCCCATGCTTTCTTGCCTCCCCCAGAGCGACTCAGGGGTAGATAATTATCTCACTTGAACAGAAGTAAGAGACTGACGGAAATCCCCAAAGGGAATAAATGTTAATTATTAGTAAAACTCGTACTTCTGGATTCTGCCCCAGTTATAACTACATTACTGCTTATTTACTGGGCTTGACTTGACAGGCCGACAGGGCCCACGGATGTTAATGAGGTTAATTATTACGTCGATTCCAACACCTCTGAAAACTGCTGTTCGGTATTCAGAGCTGCCAGCTTCACCTCACCTTGTGCTCTTGAAGAACACCTTTTTTTTTTTTTTTTTTTAGAACAACTCTGAATTATTCAATAAAGCCTATTAAAATATAGCCCTCACAAGTGATGGGATTTGCCTACCTCTCAGGGACATGGCCTGACTCCCATCCCCAGTCGAGGGCTGGAGCCTAGAAGGTAGCTAGCCTCTCAAAGAATCTTCCCTTGAGACTCTGCTATTCAGTCTCCCAACCCCTGAACAGAATTCTACCAGTTCATTCATTTCTCCTCCCCATTGCCACTCCTCCCCTGGAGGCTCGCTTGAATTCCCCGTGGACTCTTGCTGAGTGGTCCGGAATCGCTTCAAAACTTCTCAAGGTTATTTCCATGGCCAACGGTTTGGGCACACATGGTGTTTCTGGAAACCAGCCGCAAGTGCCCTTGACTTTGCCACTCTGTGACTATACCAGTGGGGTGCAGTTGGGCCCGTGGGAACCAACATCAAGCATTGTCTGATGAATTCTGGAACTACACAGTCCAGCTCAGGTGCAGCTAGGGAAAAAGAAAATCAAGGCTGGGGCCAGAGGGCGGAAGGCAGAACGGACCCCGGTGGTCTAGGTCAGTGGAGGCCGATCAGGCTCAGCGGCGGTCGCCATCCCATCAGGAGCCCAAAGTACTCGGAGTTCCTATTACCAAGCCAAAATCGGGAAGACGTGCAAAACTAGCTCACTGGTGTCGAGATCACAGACAAGGGCCCCTCCTCTCCCCCTAAGGCATCAAAAATCAGACAAAACAGGTCAGCTCTGTGCCTAACCTGGGAGGTTCTTAAGGCTCTCCTGGACAGCCCACCTTGAAAGTTCTGGGGTCATCCTGAAGCTGGGACAACAGGCCACTACCCCGGGCACCCACGTATCTTGTGAGAGCCACTTCCTCCGAGCTCAGGCCTCAGGAGCCATACCTTCCCAGAAGGACAGAAGCAAGGTCCAAGTTGTAATGATCAATTCTGCAATTCCATTTGCACCCTAATGGCACTGGAGGTCTAAGCCCCTCTCCTGGCAGAGTCCTCGAGAAACAGACATTCACAGCTGGGGTAGGTTTTCCTTAGCCCAGTTGCTTTGGAATTCATCCCTGATGCTTTGGTTAGCAGTCATGAACAACATGCAGCACTAGAAACTGGCAATTGCTTTTACACAACTGGAGAGAGAGAGAAATGTTTTTCGAGATTCCCAGAGAAACTCCCACTCAGAATAGCCCTTCCTCAGAATAGTCTCCAAAGTCCTTCTGTGGTCTACAAGCTCCTCCTTGAGCTGAACCTTGGCCCCTGGTCTCCTCTCTGGTCTCCCCAACCGCCGCCCTCCAGTCATACTGTCAATATGTCAAGCACCCTGCTGCCTCAGGGCCTTTGCACCTCCTAGTCCCTCTGGCAGGAACTCTGTCTGCCTGCCCAGTTTCTAACTACCTTCAGGACTCATTCAAATGCCACTTTGTCAGACAGACCTTCACTGCCCCCAAGGAAAGTAAGTACTTTCTTAAGTCAGTCACTGAGATTAACCCTTTTATTAGACCCCCAAGGTGAATATTAGGTAATTCTATGCATTTATATGAAGTCTTATTTATCATGTATACATTTTTATTAAAAAGGGCCAGGATAAATACCATACATTTATATTTATTTATTTATTTATTTCCTTCCTTCCTTCCTTCCTTCCTTCCTTCCTTCCTTCCTTCCCTAAATGTCTTTCCTTTTGATGTGCCTTCTAAAAAAGCAAAAGCCAAGGGGTTTCTTTCTGCTGTGAGCTCTGAGGAAGGGGAGGACGATGAGCCTGATGACATGGACATACTGGAGAACGAGGTCTTTGATGACAATGTAAGTTAGATACAAACTTGAACTCACCTTTCCCTAAAAGATGGGGCAGGATAGCCCAAAGGCCAGTTGAAAACTGCCTCTTGAGCCCCGGGATTCCCAGCTTCACTCTTGCCAGCACCACCCAAGTGATTTTCTCATGGAAACGGTTAGAAATACGTCTAAATGACACACGTCAAATCAAAGAGGGTCAGAAGAGAGCAAACTGGGGAGCTCCGGAGCCCAACTTTCTGAGCATCCCTCTGCTAGAATAAACAAACACCCCGAAGATTGCTTTTTAAGACAGCAAAACAGAAAACAAAGCATGTACCCTATCTAGGTATCAAGCTATCTAGGCGTCTTCCGGAAAGATGGAGTAAACGTACATTTCCCTGTTCTTCCTGCCGAGCACAGCTAAAAGCCCCAGATGTGATGTGTGAAACAAACCTAAGCAGCCTCTGAAAGCTGGAGAGAAGGCAGCAGACTTCCCAGAGAACTCGCAACCCAATGGTGGGTTCCCTGGGTTTTCTTCTTGCCTCATTTCTCCCAGACTGGGTGCAGGAGAAGCCAGCAACCTGGAAACCCCAACAGGTACAGACAACAAAAGCCTCAAGGACAGCTTGCAAAGGACCAGGAGTGGGGCAACCGAGCAAGACAGAAAACTTGCAGACAGTAACTTCTCTACTCCAGCCAAACGCCACAACGATTAGCCTCCCCCAACTTGGCATCTTTCTGTGGTCACCAATACCCTTCAAGAGGCATGGCCTGAGTGCCGGAAATTCAACAGGCATTCCCTCATCAGCCGTGCCCAGTAACCAGAGATGGGAAGTCAGACCATCTTGAAAAAGGCCTTTATACAGTATATTGCATTGTCTCTGAAACAAAATTTGTGCTATGATTTTATAAATATGCCACATGACTATTTTGCCTGCTAGGCAGTCCGGGAGCTCTAATTTCCTGTGTCAATTTACCTCCAAGATGACATTATGCTGATTTAGGTGGAAGCCTCATAATCCAGCCCCTTCTCTACTGCTAAGAAACTTCTCTACTACTAAGCCACTAACAGTGGCTGAGAAAAAGCTTGGGTCCCTGGCACACAAAAGTAAGCAGGTATGTTCTTCTGAACTTACCTCCCCCCCAAAAAAAGGCAAAAGCTAGGTCATTTGATTTTTTTTTTTTTAAGTTTTATTTTTTAATTGAGAAATTTTCTGGTTTCTGTTCATATCCAGCCCTAAATTCCTTACTTCCCTCACCTGCTTCTAAGCAGGACAATATTAATAAGAATTGCTCTTTGAACATGGAAATACCACAACATTGGCATTGGGGAGAAAAAGAGTAATATTCACCACGTTGTTTTTGCCAATACAGAAAGTGGTGTCAGGCATTTTAGAAAGATTTTTCGACTATACTTGCAACCCAGAGGCATTGTTTTCTAATTAGAAGCAAATTATTCACACGTGTCGGCCCGTCTGCAAACGAAAGTTTTGCTGTAACCCAGGGAGCTGCAGTCTTGGCAGAGGTGTTACCCCTTCCATTGAGCGTGGCACGTTGGGGGGCGTTTTGTGTGGCAGGTGGGCTGAGCAGGACAGCTC
>JAQZBX010104176.1:0-10979 GCA_029593785.1 Cabassous unicinctus | reverse complement strand
CCCCCACCTTGGGGCCCACAGAGGGCCTGACACTCACAGTGACAGCAGGATCGGGGAGAAGCTCTCGGGCAGGTCCGGGGAGCCCTCGCACAGGGCACTGTCTTTGGAGCAGGAGCAGCGTGGAGGGCATTTTCCCTTTGGGGGTCTCCAGGGCACCCCCAGCCCCGCCCCAGCCAGCAGCAGCAGCAGGATGCCCGGCCCTCCCATGTCCCCTCGCCCCCGCCCAGGCCGAGGCCCCAGCTCCTCTCTGCTCACCAGCTTGGCCCAGGCTGCGGCCACTACGTTTCCACCCTACCCGGGCTCCGTCTGCCCTGGCTTCTCTCTGCTCCCGCTCTGTCTCCCCCCCCTCTGATGTCTGATTTCCCCTTTATTTCCCTTTCTCCTCCTAGCTCTCTGTCTTTCTCTTTATATTTCTGACTCTGGGCGTTAGTCTGCCTCCCTCTCTCTCTCTTGGTCCCTAATTCCATCGGTCTCCATGTCTCTCTCTCTCTTGGGTTCTCTTTCTCTGTGTCTCTGTCTGTCTTTCCCTCTCTTTAGGTCTCTTCTAAGTGTCGGCCTCTCTCTCTCCGTGTGGGGGCATGTGTCCCTCTGTCTGGTGTCTCTTTTCTCATCCCCCAGCCTCCCTTTCCTTCCTGCACCCCACCCCCACCCCTCCTTCCAGCTCCCGGTAATGTCTTAGCGGCCTCCCATCCCACGCCCCTTCTCCTTGGAGGTTTGAGAAAGGGACTGGCAGGGGAGTGCAGAAAAGAGGAAGGGGTCAGAGGCCAAAGGAAGAGCTGCCCTGGGGAAGGGGAGGGGCCACCAAGGGCTGGGGCCACCCCCTGGCCACTCCTAGCCAGCCCCCTGCCCAGATTCCCCCACCCCAGCCCGTTGGGAGAGTTGAGGAGGATTGTCACCAGGGTGGGGACCAGATGGCTCTGCAGGCGGGAGGGGCGGGTAGGAGGACAGGCCATTGTGAGCTGGGGCTGCCCTGGGCACTCCCAGCCAGCCCCTTCCCCAGATTCCACAGGGCATCGTCATCCGAGCTCAGGCCCAGCTGCTCCCTCTGTTGGCCACACTAGGCAGGTCGGCTGCCCTGCCCCAAACCCAGGACCCACCCTTCCCTTCCCCCTGCCCTGAAATTAACCCCTTGAGTGCCCAACGTCCACCAGGAGTAGGGAACAATTCCAAGGACGTGATGACGATGCCGCCTCCTCTTCAGCATTTGCACAGATCCTGTCCTAAAAGTCCCACATCTATTAATGCAATGCTTCCTCGCCAAGCCCTCTGAGGTGGGTACTGTTGTCACCACTGAGGTTCGGAGGGGTCACGGTTCCCCAGCTTGTGGGGAGAGCCAGGATCCAAACTCAGGCAGCTGGCCCCAAGCCCTTGCCACGTGACTCTGCATCTTTTCTTTGGAGAGCAGAATTCACGGCTATATGTATATGGATATTTTCTTTTGGACTAAGTCTTTAGTAAGCTGGATAGCATCTGTACATTAAGTAAGAAAAACAAATAAATGACACCCAACCTGAAACAATAAGAATGAGAGCATTCATTGAGTACAAAGAGCACTGCTGAGCTTTATGTGAATTTACCTTCTCAGTATTCACATCCACCCCGTGTCATGGGCAGTAGTATTTCCCCCACTTTACCGATGAGGAAACGGAGGCACAGGAGGTTAAATGATTAAACCTAACCACTAGGCTGTACCTCCTCGCTCCCTGGGATCAGGGACCCACCACCAATGAGGGGCCAGCCCAGCCTCTCTCCCGGCTGGTGCACATACCCAGAAGACTCTTTTAGAGGGCAGGGGCTTGGTGGCACCAGCTCGGGGGGCCCATAGACCTGGGTTCCAGGCCCCCTTCTGTGAGGCCTCGGTAAGTCACTTAACCTCTCTCGGTTTTCCCATCTGTTAAATGGGGGCAGTCGTGCTGAGATGCTTGCGATCCAGTGCAGGGTGGGCACCCCACAGTGCTCAAAAAGGCTCCGAAGGCTTGGGGATGGGCTCTGCTCCCCAGCGGCTCTGTGATTTGAGCTCTCGGTTTCCTCGTGCGTGACGTGGGATGATAAACTTCTTTATGGGATCTTTGAAAGGGCAGATAAAGAGTTTAGGGCCAGGGGCACAGAGGGGTAAAGACAGACCCCAACCCCCACTCCCAAGGTGCCCCACCCAGCAGTGTCATCACCTCAGTTTAGGATGAGGATGACAGTGAAGATGAATGATGACGATAGCTAACTTTTTTAAAAAATCACTTACTGTGCACCAGGCTTCATTCTAAATGTTTTGCTTGGATAACCATTCCAACTTCCCTCCGAGGGAGGCGAGTACTACCATCTCCATTTTGCAGAAGGAGAAACTGAGCCACAGGGAGGGTAAGTTATTTGCCCAACATCACACGTCTAGAAAATGGCTGAGGCAGGATTCAAACCCTGGCAGTTAGTGCTCCAGAGATGGCCCTTTGAGGGAGGGAGGCTGAGGATGGACTCAGGGCTGTGCAGGCGCGGCCCGCTTCACCCCTGCTCCCCCGCCCCCACGCCCCATCGCCCCTCCCCAGTGCAGCATAAACAACAGGGTTATCATTAACCAGGGACTGCCGGTGACCCTAGGGTGCTGGGCCGCCGAGGGCAGAGGGTGAGAGGGCTCAGGTAGGGACGAGGGAGCCCTTTGGAGCCCCCTGGGTGCTCTGAAGTCATGTGCACACACGTATGTGTGCCTCAGGGCCATCCCTGTGCCTGAGTGTGGGCACGTCCAACTGTCCCTGCCTGTGTATCCTGCGGGGTGTGGTGTCTGACTCTTTTTCTGCCCTCGACCACCAGGGGGCCCTTGGGGGACTGAGCTAGGCTTTGCTGAACAGTGACTTTCTTGCAGTTCATAAGCAGGAAAGGGTCAGTGCCCTCTGAACCTTACCCAGGGTTACACATGTGGTCTTAGAGATTTCATCCGTTTATAAGAGGGAAACTGAGGCACAAAGCAGTCACACAGGCTGCCCAGGTCACAACATCTGGATGTGTGCCAGAGTCGGGACCTGCTCCCAGGTTTGCGTCACCAGTATCTGTGACTATGGCCTTCCCAGGTGGATGCCATGTGTGCTGTCCTCCAGGTGGGCCCAGATGTCACTTGAGCTCAGGGGAGGGAAGGTTCTGGACTAAGCATACTTAATGTTGGTGCTTGTGATCTGTGTGCTGGAGCCTGAGTGTGTGAACACAAGCGTGGAGGCCTGTATGTCTGTGTGGCTTTGTGGCCAGCCGTTGGGTCTCTGCATGTTGTGTGAACACAAATGTGTGTGTGTCTGTCTCTGTGGCCGTGTGTAAGGGTGGCCGGTCCTGTGGCTGTGTCCTCGACAGTTTTTCTGTGTGCGCCTCTCCTTCTGTGTGTGCCCATGTAAATGGGGCGCGTGTGTCTTCACGATTTTGAGATCGTGTAAGAGTGCGGCCTGGGTGTGTGTCTTCGGGCGTATTTGCGTGTGGGTGTGCATATCGGTGGTGGCCGTAAGACCACTCGTGAGCGCATGTTCACCAAGGCGTGTGTCTTGGTGACTGTTGGTAAGGGTGGACGACTGTGTGTCCCTCTCTTGGCTGTGTTTCTGGGTGGACATCCATCAGAAAGAATATGCAGGGTTGGGGGGGACCCAGACGTGTTTGTCTTGGTGGCTTGTGACTGGTGTCAGAGGTGCAGGCTGTGAGTCTGTGTCTTTGGATTTCTCTGTGTGTGATGCCGTGTGTGCCTGCCTCTATATTCTTATAGATTCATGCCCATGTATTTGCCTGTTTTCGTGCCTATGTGGATTTCTGTGTGTGCCCCTGGAAGGGTCCCTACTGCCGCAGCAGACGACAGCCCTGTGGCAGGGTCAAGGGCTCCGCAGAACCCTGGGGTCAGGGATCGGCAGGCTCCTAAGTGCTCAGGCTGGGCGACCTTAGGCCCCTGCCGGTCCAGTTCCCAGGAAGCACCATGCAAGTTCATGACACCCGTCCTCCGGCCCCAGCTCAGAAGCCGAGGTGGACCCGAAGCCTCTGTGTGTGTGTGTGCACGTGCACGCATGTGTGCTTGTCCCTGCACTGCCCCCGGCCAGCACCCTCCTCTCCCAGCTTTCCCGCATGCTGCCTGCTCTTCCTCCCTCTGAGCAGAGAGAGTTAACGCAGCAGGCTGGGGCGGGCTGGGCTGGGGGCCGCCCCCTGGCCCCCCTCCAGCCCCGGCTCCAGTTACAGCTCCTGGTTGGGGAGGGTCAGGGCGGGGTGGGGCTGGGAGGGGAGACCGTTGGGGGCGGCGCGTCCAGCTCTGGACCAGGGGGTCTAGAGCGCTCAGCCCCCAGGCACAGGCGGACGTTTGGGGGCCTTCCTTCAGCGGGGGACAGCCTGACTGGGGTGAGCCGCCCCCGCCCCTCCCCTCCGGGCCTCACCCCTCCCCTGGCCGGACTGCCTATTTTGGGAGCAGGAGTGGCCAGCCTCGGCTTCTCAGGCAGGCCAGACCCAGGAGGGAGGGAGAGTGTGGTGGGGACGTTGGGGTTTCCACAGGGGAGGGAGGGTGGGTGCAAGTCCTCCCTCCCCTGCTGCTGCGTGGACACCCTGGCTGGGCGTGGGGTTTGGACACACATGTCCAGCTCCAGCTGTGCCACTGTTTGGGGGCCTGGATGAGGAGGTACCCGTGCCTGGCTGTGTCTACACCCCACGTCCTGCTCCAGTCAGTTTTGGGAGAGGGCGCTGTCTCTATCAGAGTCTGGCTGTGTGTGTGCGTGTGTGTGTGTGTGTGTTCCTGTCCACTGGCCTGGGCCTCTTGTCATCCGCTCGGCATTGTCCGGTTGTGAAAGCTGTCACCCAGAGGCAGGCAGAGGGGCTGTTTTCCTCTTTCCTCGGTCCTGTCAGGAGAGCAGAAGGGGCGGCCTTTCCCGTGGGGGCAGCCTGTGGCAGTGTGACAGCCCGGCCTCACCCCAACAGGCTTGTGTGTGACCCCTGGGTGGGGGAAGGAGGCTGTTGCCATGGTGGCCTGTGCAAGGCGAATTCCTCCAGGGTGAAGTGGGAGATATTTATACCCGGGGTCAGGCAGAGAGCGGCCGGGCGGCCGAGGGCAAAGAAGTCTGGGATTTCACGGAGCACAACGGGCCGCGGTGTGCAGGCAGGTGGGCCTCGGCGTGTCCCGGCTCTCACACAGAGCCTGTCTGTCCACTTGTGTGGGGCAAGGCAGCCTGCTCTCCCCTGCTCGGGTAGGCCTGAGGAATCTGGGGCCTGCTGTGGGAGGCGGAGGCCTGTGGGAAACTCTTTGGCCTGCCTGGGTCTCACCCCTGCCCTTGCTGTGTTATGTTGTCGTGTGACCCCCATTGCGTGGGTTGTTTTGATGACACCGTGTCCCCGTGAAGCAGGGGGTGCCTCTGTTTCTCTGGCGACTAAGCTTGGTGACGCTTGTGAGATTAAGTCCCCAGTCTGACTCTGACTTAACCCTTTGGGTTCAGCCCCCAATGGTGGGTGGGGGGAGCTTGAGGGTACCCATTGGCTGACCCTTGTCATCCCCCCAGGACAATGGCGTCTCTCAGCCATATCTTGGTTCTCTGTGTGGGGCTCCTCATCATGGCCAGTGCAGGTGAGTCTAGGGGAGACACCTCACCACACACCTCAGGCCCAAGGGTGGCAGGGGTGGAGGACACCCCAAAAGAGAACCAAGTTGAGAGACTCCAACCTAAACTGAGTCAGTCGGGGCACTGATAAGTTGGACATCTCCACATGGCGTCCAACCACAGGCTGGCATCTGGGGGAGGGAAGAAGGTGTCCAGGTCAGGCAAAGGGGGAAAGGCGGAGGCTGGCTTCCTGGTCCAGTGATGGAATCACAGGCAGCCTGACCGGAGACAGAGAGCAGGGGCAGAGAGGTGCCCCCACCCTACCCAGGATAGTGCAGAGGGAGCAGCCAGGGCCCAGAGAGGGGTCTGCCTGCCCAAGGTCCACCAGCCCCCGAACTCCCAGCCCAGGAGGGTGGGGCCCCAAAAGGGTCCCAGGAAGCACCCAACCCCTGATTTCTCTCTCTCTTGCCAGAAGCACCTCAGGAGCACGATCCGTTCACCTATGGTGAGGGGAGGTCTACGTGGAGGCCCGTCCCATCCCTCACTCCTCCCCTGTCCTCCCCTCTCTCTGTCATCTCTGTCATCTGCTTCTCTCTTTTTCTCCCACTCTGACTCTTTTGCTCCCGTCTTGAGTCCCAACCTGCTTCTGTCTCTTTCTCTCTGTGTCTGTCTCTCTGTGTCGCGTGGCCCCTCCTCTGCTGCCACCTGCTCTTCCTCCCCTCCCTGTCACCCTCCTTCCCCCTCTTCCCTCCTCTCCTTCCCTCACTGGACATCTTTCGCCCCTCCCCATCCCTCTCCTCCCTCCCCTTGCCCCTCCTTCCTTCCCCACCCTCCACACCCTTCTCCTCTCCCTGCTCTCCTTCCCCTCCCTCCTCCCTTCTCTGCTCCCTCCTCCCTTCCCTGGTCTCTTTTCTCCCCTCTTCCTCCCTGATCCCCCATCCCCGCCCCTCCTCCCCATTCCACTGCTCTGCGCTTCTCCCCTCCCTGGCCTCACCCTCCTCTCCTCTACCCGCAGACTACAAGTCCCTGCGGATCGGAGGCCTCATCATCGCGGGCATCCTCTTCATCTTGGGCATCCTCATCGTCCTCAGTGAGTACCCCCAGCCCTGCCCTCGTCCCCGCCCCGTTTCCTGCCCCCACTCCCCTCCCCGTCTCCGCCCCGTTACCCGGCCCCGCCCTCGGCCCCGCCCCCGGCCCCGCCCCGTGCCTGTCCCCGGCTCGGTTCCCGGCTGCTGCGCCCGGCGGCCGCGTGGGGGAGCTGCAGCCCCAGCGCTGCGCGGCGCCCACCTGGAGGGAACGCTCAGTCCACACCTCCGTCCACCTCCCGTCCCCCAGGCAGAAGATGTCGGTGCAAATTCAACCAGCAGCAGAGGTAAGAGCCTCTCAGGGGCCCTCACCCGCCGATTCAGGCCCTAGAGGGGCGCTGGAGGCGAGGCGGGAAGTGCAGCCCCCCGCAGCCAGGAGCCCTTCAGCAAGTGGGTGTTTAGCGCCTACTACGGGCCAAGCCCCCAGCCAGGCCCGGGGGAAGCAGCTGTGAACAAACCACCTGCCCTGACTGGCCGAATTCCCAGCCCAGTGGGGGCGGTGGCCGTGGGTTCCAGCCGCCCCACAAATATAAGATCACAAAGCGTGATCAGTGCTGGGAAGGAAAGGGACGCGGTGAAATGAGATCACCTCACGGCGTGTCCCAGTTTAGCTCAGAGCCCTGTTCCCAGCTCTCGGATTCATCTTTAAAGTTGGAAAGCACAGGCAATGTGTGAATACCTTCTCCATGTTCAAACAATTACAGATAGCCTTCTAAGTAATAACGAGTAGTTATCCGGTGAGTACCACGCGCCAGAAACTGTTTCGTTGTGTATTATCTCACTTACCACCACCACCCCACCACCCCACGCACCATTCCTATGAAGTAGGAGCTATTGTTGCCCCCATTTTACAGATGAGGCCCAGGGAAGTCAAGTCACTTGCCCAAGATCACGCAACTGGAAGGCCCTCAAGCCCTTTTGACCATCTCGCCCCCACCAACTTCAAGCCCCCCTGACACTCCCAGCGTGGAGCGCCTCCTGCCAGACCTTGTTCTAAGCATTGCCACACTTCAACCGCTCCTGGGGCCCCCTGATTTTCCGGCAGACCCCGAGCCTGTAGCCTTGCCCATCTCTGAGCCTCAGTACACCCGTCTGTGGAACGAGGGTCCTGGAACCTGCTGCCTCTCTCTTTTTCCATCCCGAATTCCCTCTCGCTCTCTTTAGGACTGGGGAACCTGATGAAGAGGAGGGAACTTTCCGCACCTCCATCCGCCGTGAGTTTGGGGAGAGTTCACCCTTTTCTGCTCCCCTCTGGGCACGTGGAAGGAGGGTGCGCTCTGGCACCGGAGGGCGGGGAGTTCCCTGGCGCGGACCCCCCGCTCTACCCAGGAGCTGGGGGTGACCCCCCTGACACCCGAACTCTCTGTGCCCGCCTTCAGGTCTGTCCAGCCGCAGGCGGTAGAAACACCTGGCGCGATGGAACACGGCCAGGTCCTGCAGCTCGGACTGGGCTGGGGGAGGTAGGGGGGAAGGAGGAGGGGGCGACGGGCAGGGCGGGGCGGCGAGCAGGAGTGCTGGGGTGTCTCTCCTTGCCTCTTACCCTTTTTACCCCACAGGATTCCCCTGGTACCTGACGCCTCCCACCCACCACGCGCGCACCCCCCCTCCCCCGCCACCTCGACTGTCCCCTTCCCCAGTCCTGCCCCCTATAAACTCCCCACGGCCTCCCAGGCTTCCAATAAAATGTGCTTTCCTCTCTTGACGTCGCTGTGTTGGTCGGTCCGTCCCTCTGCGAGCAAGCCTGGGTGTCTCTTTGGCCCCGGCAGGGGGCGCCCCCACCCTCAGGGAAGGGGCGGGAACTTTGGCAGTGGGCGGGGGCGGCCCGGGCGGGGGCGGGCTCCCCAGGCCCCCATTGGCTGCGGCCCCCCCAACACCAGGGCTCCCCCCATTGCCCCCCCCACTCAGTCCGTCTCCCCCCACCTCAGTCCGTCCCGCTTCCAGCTGCTGCAGCCGCGCCTTCGCCGCCTCGACATCCAGCAGCCCCCCGCTCCGGCCCGGCATGGCGACCCCGACCCAGGCCCCCACAGAGGGTGAGCGTCTCCTGGGGAGGGAACGCAGCGGGGCTCTGGGATCTGAGCGCTTGGGAGAGAAGGTGTGGGGAGATTCCAGTCCTGGAAAGGGAGGGGAGAGAGGAGGGGATGTCCGCTCCTCCCCGGGGCGGAGGCCCCAGCAGCGCACCCCTTGGCGCCACTGCGGGTCTTTTGGACACCCTTTCGCCGCCGGTGGCTTTCGTGTGCGGGACCCGCGGTTGGAAGTGTGGCGGCCCCGGGAGAAAGGATGCTCACATCGGTCGCTATGGCAACCGGGTGGCTGGTCCAGCACAGTGGCGGGACTAGGGGAAGAGATGGGCTCAGAGGGCCGGGGGTGGGGGTCGGAAGCCTGTGGCCGAAGGGGTTGTCGCAGATTTCAGGGGTCTCTGGGTGAGGAGGGGGAGGGGACCATATCCCCTTCTTCCCAGCCCTGGCTCCTTTGGTGGGTGTTTCCTGACATCCCTGGCAGGCAGGTTCAGAGGGAAGAAGAGAGAGAGGGAGAGCTGGAGAGAGGAAGTGAGAGACGGGGTGTGGGGGGGGACAGAGATGGAGAGAGACAGAAAGACAGAGAGACCGAAAACCAGAAAGAAATATAGACAGAAATAGACTAAGAGGGCCTAAAGGTGATAGAAAAAAGACCAAGAGTGACAGGAGACACAGGGAGTTAGAGGTAGACGTGAGATTTGAAGAAATTCAGAGATAGTGAAGGGGAGAGGTAGAGAGAGATAGAGAGAGAAAGAATCAGAGACAGAGAGAGACTAAGGGGGGGCATGGAGAAAGAGACAGAGGGAGAGATGGACCTACAGGGAGAGAAGGAGGGGCAGCAACGGGTGGGGCCAGAGCCACTGCAGTGAGACCCCGTGGACAGGAATGGGGTGGGGACCCTCCTGCCCAGCTCCTTCCCCGCATCCAGGGTGGTGCCAGCTCACAGAGGCGCACTCGGGTGTGTGCACACACATGCTCCTCCCGGCTCCCAGGCTCCCATCCTGCCGCGCACCAATTTATGTGTCACACCCATTAACCCAGTTCTGCTCCTACTAAAACGCTCACCCCCACTGTTGCCCCCTAAAACCCCCCTTTCTGGAGGCTGCTTCTGCAGAGGAGCAAGGGAAAGGATGCTTTCATCGTGGGAGCTGGGTGGGGGAAGGTTTCCAGCATTGAGGGCAGAGCCAGGGAGCAGGCCAGGGTTGGCAAGGAGCTCCTGGCGGTGGAAGGAACCCCAATTCCACTCCCATCTCTCCCTCCCTGCCCCCTTTCCCGGCAGGCGGGGGCTGCTGCACTGAGCCATATCTGCAGAATCCAAAGCAGGGCGGGGGGAGGGGGGCTGCAGAGGCTGGAAGCCACCCTAGGGAGAGGGGGCAGGGCAGAGCCAGCAGGCCTGGCGGGAGCCCAGGACTTCTTTTTGCAGAGGTAGTGGTTAGCAGGATCGATGGCAGCAGACAGGCAGAGGCGGGAGGACAGACACCCTAACCCCCTCACCCCCACTTTCCCCCAGTCACAGCATGAGAGTGAACCGCAGGTCTTGGGAAATCCCAGGGAAGGAAAAACACACTGTACATTGCAAGGAAACTAATTAATGATGAATTGTTGGGGAGAGATAGAGAGGGAGGTGAAAGTCTTCTCGGCTCTGCTGGAGAGCAAGAGAACTAGGGGTGTGGGGGCGTGGAGAGGTGGGGAGCAGAAGAGGGATACATGAGCACCACTGAGTCTGGGTCCCTGTGGCTGAGAGGTTCCCTCAATCTGGCCAGAAGCCAGCCCTGCAGGGGCAATGATGAGAGGTGTGGAGGGAGGAGAGGGGGACAAGATTGGCCCCAGGGTCAGAAACCTCACCCCCAAGCTTCACACAGACCCTACCGCAACCTGGGGTGCCCAGACCCCTCACCTCTCTTCACCTCTCAAGATGCCGCAGTTGCCACAGCAACTGCCTCCTTCCCAGTGTCTCCTTGGCAACTGGCCAGAAGTAGTCCACATTCCTTTTCCTGCCTCTTGGCCCCACCCTTAGCCCAGCCTCACCCTAAGGACCTAAGGGGTAGTGGGAACCAGAGGAGGACCTTCTCCATGGAGCACTGGGCACCAAGGGAGGAACCAAAGAGGACTCTGGGACAAGCGCTCACCCCATGGGTTCCTGATGAGTTTTGAGCAGGGAGGGTGCATGGAAACACAGGAGACAAAAGCAGGACAATCCAGCTGCACCACCTTCGATGCTGCCTCCTGTGGTATAGGAGGGCCTCACGTGCATGCATGCATGCATTCATTCATTCCAGAAAACCTCTCCGAGAGCCTTTCATAAACTCCATAATTCACAGCAGCCACGAGTGAAAGCTCCTCACCATGTG
>JAQZBX010104175.1:0-10977 GCA_029593785.1 Cabassous unicinctus | reverse complement strand
GCCGAGAGAAGGAGGGAGAAAGGAAGGAAGAATGGAGGGAGGCAGGAAGGAAAGCAAAGTGATTTTTCCAAATTCATCAGAAACCTTTCCTCTGATTTACAATTGGCCTAATAATAAAGTAAAGAATCACAGAATTTTGAGAATAATACAATTCAGAGACTGATATATTAGTGATCGGCTAAGTTGGGGATACATCCTGATTTTCCCAAATAGAAGCACTTTGCTTCTCTCCCATCCATTGCTCAAAGGCAGCCGTGACTTTTCTCCCTTTCCCTTCTCGGAGTGGTCTCTTCCGTGGAAAGCCCAGTGGTCAGTCCCCCAGGGGGTGGACACGGCCCTTCCACAGCGGGCCAGCCCCGTGCCTGGCAGGAGCTGAAGGCCACCGCCCTCCTCCTGGTGGCCAGAGCCCACGGGCAGAGGCACTGTCGCCGGCTGCCCGCACGCTCCTGGGGAGCACATCGCGTCCCTCCCATCATCTGAGGCCTCGGGGAGCGAGCCAGGGCTTCAGAGGGCCCCACGCCCCACACGAGTGACAGAGGCCGACGCGGAGGGCCCTGGGCGCACAGGGACACGGCTAGGCCTCCAGCTTTCTCTCCCTGCTCCACACGTTTGAGGATTGTTATTTTAATGAATTAGGAAGACAAAACAGGGCTGATATAAGGAGGATATGATACAATGATCTTTATATTTAAATAGGCGTTTATGAAACATATCTGAAACTGCAATGCTTTTCATTTCAAATTTTAAAGCACAGAAATTCAACCAAAAATGATGCTTCTGCTGTGTATATAAAGTTGCTTTCTATTTGTGGATTTTTAAATGCAAAGCGATTCTAACAGTGAAGACTTTGAGGCAGGAGGCAGAGCTGGGTCTCCAGATTCCTCCTTCTAGCCGCATCCTTGTGGTGTTTTCCTGTGGACAGCACTTCACTAGAAAACAGGAACCTGCGCCATCCCTGCTACATTTCTAACTATTTCTCCATTTTTTAAGGGTCTCAGTGGATAGATAGGTGGGCTTAGAATTTCACCAAAAGAATGTCAAGAAATGTTCAGGGAATAAATCTGTGTTCAGCATTCCCTTTGACTGAAACTTAGTATCACTCATTTCCAAAGAGCGGTAACTCCATCAGTCTTACCTCATTAAGTGAACTAAAACGAGGTTACGGGTATGAAGGTTCTTTGTGAAAGGTAAAACATCATGTAAATGTTATTATATGTGATATTCAAGCAAATAAATAATATAAAGCTCTTTAAAGCAAGAAACCAATATTTTTCTTCTAGCCCCTATAGACCAAAAGATTGTTTATAGATAATCATGGATTAATTGTAAACATAAAGAAAGAGACAAAAAATACATATCAAAGCTATTGCTTCAGGGCAAACTCCAGCGCATGGAAGCCGAAATGTTTTCTTTTATCAGAATTCCTTTTCTGGCACCTGAAATTATTTCTTTCATGTCTGCTGGTGAAGAGTGCAGCAGCCCACTCCCGGGAGATGCACGGGGGTTTCTGCGGTCTCACAACATATTGGCAGCCGATGCGGCTTCCGTGTACAGCTGTCACTCAAGCAGAGCCGCGTGCAGATGTGCAGGCAAGCTGGGGTTCAGACGTGGGGGTCCCTACTGCCCTGGCCCCACATGGGCTCTGCACGCCCGGGAAGCTTCTGGCTGCCCCTCCCTCTCTCCCTGGCCCCACGTCAGCTGGTCTGCTCCCCAGGCCTCTGGCTGTGCTCGCCCACCTGCAGGGCAGCCCCGGGAGCAGAACCGCTCTGCAAGGGACACAGCTGTGCACTTAGAGTCCGCGGAAAACTGGGGTCCTCCGCCAAATCATTTCCAGCCAACCAAAGGAAACCATATTCCATTAGACTCAGGATGGAGTGGGGAGGTTTCCAAGTTTGGGGGACTTGTGGTTAGGCCGTGAAGAACTCAGGTTGTCTAAAAGTTATTAAGGAGACCCAGAAAAGCACCCGAGTCTTCTCGCTGTTACAGAAAGACGCTGCGCTGTGAGAATAAAAGCATCTCCAGGTGTGTGGGGAGAAAGCTGGCAGGGAGGTGCTGCCTGGGAGGGCGGGTCTGACTCCACTCCAGAATGCTCTGGCACCTCAAAACCTTGCTTCTCTTGGTAGTTGTGTTATCAAGATACCTGAAATGTTCAGCTCTTCAACCCAAGTCAGTCAGTTCACTCGGATCCTTCCCTAGATCAGCCCACCGGATTGCTACCCAACTCCCTGCTTGAAACCCGGGTGGAGCCCTACTTAAAAGGTCCAAATGGCATCCCACTTTGTGTCTTTGTTTTCTATCCTGACTGCAGGGACCCGAGGTTTCGGCTATCTGGCTGCCTGGTGAGAAAGTCCAGAAGGACAGAAACACAATGCTCCTATGTTCCTCTTGTGACTGAATCAGTAACTCTAGAAATGGTCCTACTGGACACTTCAAGTGTCTCCTTTTCCTGCTCCATGGTAACACTCAAAATATTTTAAAGTATAGAAAACTAGGGTTCAGAAAGAACAATTGTCAGTACCCAATGAATGCATATAAATGTGGGGGTATGCATGTGTGTACACAAGTGTGGTGTGCTCAACCATATCAATGTGCAGTGTGTGAGCGAGTGCATGTGCGTGGTGTGTTCAGCTGGTATGCTGCACACATGAAAGGAGTGGCAAAGCACTTGAAAGGACCCTGCATAGATTCCAAAGGTGGAGATGGAAGAGACGGAGGGAGAGAGAGAAGTGCTTTACTGAGAGGCTTCAGTTATCACAGTGACCTTGGGAAGGTGAGTGTCATTAGCTCCAACTTAGAGAAGGGAAAACCAGCATTGGTCCAGAGGCACACATTTAGTAAGTAACAGAGCCGCAATTGGAAGTCAGGTCTTCCAACCTTAACCTGCAGTCCATTTTCACTACACCTGACAAACATGGCTCTAGTCTGGTGGGAAACTTTGGAAAGCTTTGAACACTTCCTGTTAGCTGTTGGTTGTGATAAACAATTATAACTAATGAATAACCTTTTACCATTTCACTCTCATATAGCCTTGTAAAATTTCTTTCCTGAATCCAGGAGAAGAGGTCTTAGTTTACAAGTCTGTGAATCGCAGTAGCACCAATTCCGCAGTACTAACATGTGCATTATCATTTGGTTTTTCCAGCCTTGTTAAGTTGGACAGAAATCATTAGCCCTTCCTCCCTGACCACAGCCCCCTGCTGAGGAGACAGGTTCAGAGACCGACCGAGGGGTCTGCTCAACGTCGCACAGCTGCTAAGTGCTAGACCCCAAACCAAGACAAAGACCTCTCCCTCCGGCTTCCATCCATTGCACCGCCACCTCACGAGAAGGTCTGGCTGCTCGTGGATTTGACAGAGGCAGAAACTGAGCAGTAAGCCATGCTGCCAGTGTCCCACAGGTGAGGAGAGGCTGCGTTGCGCAGACGCCATGCCCATCGGTTAACTTCATGTTTGTTCTTTCCACACATCAGAGGCATTGCTTCTCCCCGATGAAGCCCACGGTGAATACAGATTTGAATTCCCTCAAAGGAGGCGTGGGCATTGGCCCTGTGATCTGAGGGGAGACTCGTAGTTTTCCACCAAGCATATTTTTTTAAAAGCTTAAACAAGAGCAGCTCGCTGCCCCTGGCAATTCTGTCCGGTTGTCAGACATCATGGAAATCTCCCCTTCTCTGTGGAAGCCACCAGGAGCCGGTGAGCGGGCTTGCATGTGTAACGACGGAACTGTGTTTGCAGATGCTAATATTGAGAAGGTGGAAGGGAAGGAGATTTCCCAGGCAACACAAGATGCAAACTGAGGCCAAGACAGAATTCGGAACCTCAGTGATACAGGAAATTGAAAGATTTTAAGAAGCAAATCATCAAGCTTAGTCCTGCTGCTGATCTCAAAACAGCATTTTTTAAAATGTGGGAAATATTAGAGTGAATTCAAACCTCTTCATCTTAAATTTGTAAATACATCACTTTATTGAGCCATTTGTCCATTTTTATAAGCTGATTTATGATAACCATGACGTGATTCATCATGTCATCCTGTAAATAAATGCGACACTTCATTAAACAAGGTAATCAAATTTAAGCAGCTCCAGACTCGTGTTAACAACTGAGACCTTTACGTTTCTATTGCTCTGGAGAGCCTCCTCCTGTAATGAATGCAGATTCTAGGAAGAAAGCACCAGGGTATTTCCTAAGGGGTGGGAGAGTACTTTTTCAAGCAACCGATAATGACATTAATAACAACCAGCAATTTGCTGTGATAAAGCATTTTAATACCTGGGTTTTTTTTTTTAAGAGGGAGGAACATGTCTCACTTATGTTCCTAAGAACTAGAATGTTGGAGCATCTTGACTGTCTGTTATCGGGCTAACAGAACACTTTCAAAGAGCGCATTTCAGGAGGAAATTTTTCATGCTATTTTTGTATTTGCCATCTGGAATGACACCGCAAGCTGGCAAACACAAGAATAATGTGAGATATTTCCATCACACAGAGTTAGTTACAGATTCATCTGGGAATCTGAGCATCTGAACATCAGTCGGATAACCGTAATTATCCCAACTTTGACCTTCTTGGATGGTTCAAACAACTTCAGGGCTAGTAATGTTCATTTCCCTTTGGAAAAAGGAGAGGCCTCGTGAGCAATGAACACGAAGGGTCTGCGTCTGCCGTGCAAAAATGCAGTCAGGAGTCAGGAGCAGTACAGGATGAGGCTGGAAAAGCTGTTCATTAACTGCGCTGCCCCCCCAGCCACAGCACGTTTGCACACATCTCCAATTTGAGTGGTGGGCTGCAAGCAGACACTTCTTCACTGACGCTAACAATCATGCCTGCTCATGGGCAGCCGATTTTCAACTGACAGACTTCTAGCATACTCTCAGAAATAAATATCTGGCATATACTGGGTGAAACATCACACAGATTGCTCAATAGAGAGTCATAAACTCTCTATTCTTCTGACAACATTCTGCATTTTCAAAACATCAAAGTGCTAGCCCTGTTGTGAACTTACACTGGCAAAGCCTGTAAATTGAAAGTGAGTCTCTGGGAAATGGAAAGGGCCCAACTACAATGGTTCCTTAAGCCAACTGATCAAAAGTTTTATCAAAAAAATTGAAAGTTTCTGAAATTTTTGAGTGCTGACTTTCAAGGCAGAAATAATTCAGAAGCCACGTTCAGGATATTAAACAACTGAACCAAAAGAAGGGGGCTCAAACTCCCAGTGTGCTCTTTCTTGGTGCCATAGCATTGTGAAATTTCCAGATAAATGAAATTTAAAATTAAGCTTAAGTGGAATTATTTCTATGATATATTCTATGCATGCCTTCCTTCTTAGAATACAAAATCTAAGTTCATTCAGATGGTCATCCATGCTACAAAGCACAATGTTGACCTTGACGCTGTCAAGGCGTGGGCTGCCATTTGCTTCCACACCCAGGGACACCAGGCAACTGGTATTGTTTATTCTTGGGTCTTCTTTTAAGGGGATTTTCCCTGTCTCTTCTTACTAAGGTCAGGAACCTGTCCACATTCTCTCTGCTCTTAGTGTATCCTGTTTCAAGTGTGTTGTGGTCTGCAAACAAGATAGTCAGCATCTTAGAGGACAGCTCCACAGCTTTTCCTTTGTACGCCCAGCCATTACCTTCGTGTCTGCCATGTAAAAGAAGCAAAATGTTTACTGCCTGAGGAGTCAGAAAGAGATACAGGGTTTTCTTAAAAGTTGATCAAGGGTCTGAAGACAAGACTGTCCTGCTGGCTACACCTTGTCCATTGTGGTCCAACACGTGTAAAGGTTAAACAAACGCACATGCACACACGACAGCAAAACTCAGTGAATTTCTAAGGAAAACAGAGTATCAAGATGAGATGACAGAAAACACAACCAGAAAGGAGACACACCATGTTTACAACCAGCTTGAAGACACACTGTGATAGATAACACATTACATGTGATGCCATACCATTCCATACCACAAAGCCCAGCACAGTGAAATCCCAGTGACGTGGCATTCACTGCGGGACTCCTCACGAACGCCTCCGCCCAGCCCACAGGATGTCTGCAAGCTCCTTACAGGTCTGCGACATTCTCCCTTCCACCTGAAGAGTTCCTTCAAGTCCCAGACCCCAACACATTGGGCGGGTTTTTTCCTAGTAAGAATATTCTCACTTTCTGGAATTTTAGTGCTTAGAGTGGTTATTACTTAAAATACAGAGCTCGGCACAGAAAACGCATTCATTTGTTGAGTAGATACTGGGCACCTGTGAGCAAGGAGCTGTTCTTGGTGCTTAGTTTCTGAATGATTACTTTCCAGAACCCTTCCCATGGGGTCCCCGAGATACCAATCAAGAATTTTCCTTTTGGTTTCTAGAGGGGTCCAATTTAGGAGAGGAAAGAAAAATACTATGAGGAAACTGCTAGAAGCATTAATCAAAGCCGTTGCCTCTTTTTGCTTTCCATCACTTAATGCAAATATTCCTGACCATAGACATTGGGGAAAAAGCAAGAATAAAACGGTTTGCTGTTTGAGCCAACATCCACGCTGGGTGACTCTGCTTCACCGTCCCATGTTACACCTGGAGCTCTGGGCTGTGCGTGGCCTTCACGACGCTATTTGCTCAGAGGTCTCTGTGCTCACTTCCACGTCTCGACGTACACCCCAAATGGAAATTTACAGCTAAGTGTTGTGTCATTGTGTCTACACATTCGTCATCACAAACTCATGGAGAAAACTACATATCTGTTGTTAATTTAGGTAAAGGGATGATGTAAGAAGCTCTAACAGTAGTTGAAAGTATGACAATGAGCATTACTTTTAACAAAATCCTATGGGCATTGAGGCAACGAGGAATGGTTTAGGTACGATGCTAGGAAACACGCTACACTAAGGTAGTCACCAGGAACAGATATGCTTGTGCTAGAAACACCCTTGCCCATGAAGGAGGCTGAGTTGTGTCTGAGGGCCCTGGGGACCTGGAGATGGGCACCTACTGATAACAGAGGTGGGTCTGGCACTTGGAAATCAATGTGAATTCTTTCTCTTCAGAAGCATAGTGGGCACAGTTAAAGAACAAAAGAAAACTCGGTTAAAACATATCCAAAGAGATATGTTTTAAACAATTCTTCCTTTTTCACTAAATTGACATGTCATTGTTATCATATACAAACTCTTAATTGCTGGGACAGTTTGCTTTGCTCTGTGGAGGGAGTTGCTCTATGGGTACGTCATGGAAACACAGGCTCAGACACATCAGAGACTTTCAGCAAACGGCTGCTTTATTACTTACACAGCACAAAGGGTCCAAAGGAGCAGGGGAAGACACCCCATCAGGGCCTGTCCCCAGGGGAGGCCAGCTGCTTGGGTCAGAGATGGTGGATGGAGGCTCAGCACCCCCTATGTCATGTCAGAGATGAGGGATACTTGCATTGCCAATAGTTAGGCCTTTATACACCTGGTAGGGGGGCCTGCCAATGAGAAAAAGCATGTATCAAGCAACCTTTGTGTCCCGGCACACAGCTGGGTTGAGATTTGACATCTCCCTGGGCTGCCTGTGGTCTCTTGTAAAATGGAAACATACAAACACCTACACTCAAACAAGCAAGAAATGCAAATATACTGAGCACCTGCATGCAAACAAGCAAAAAAGGAAAGGGAAGGGTGTCGGAGAAGGCTGGGAAAGGGTCACTGAGTGTGTCTCTGACCTCCCCACACTATCTGCTCCCTGAGCCGGGGCAAGTTGAGTTTGCACTAGAGCATAAAACAGAGTAAATATCCAAATGTTGGGTATAAGTGAGCCCACCATCGTAAGGCTGTTTGTCTTAAACTTCACCCAATTGCAATGTGCTGTAGAACGTGGTGGAAATTGATCTAATTGGATTATCTTTTTTGAGAAATTAAAATGTTAGGTTTAAAATAGAAGGGTATTATCAGAACTTCATCCCTTTTTTGACTAAAGAATATTCCATTTTACAAATATTTACTACATTTTATTTATCAATTCATCTGTTGATGGACATTTGGATTGTTTCCAGCTTTTGGCAGTTGTGAAAATGTTGCTATGCACATTGGTGTGCAAGTATCAGTTTCAATATCTGTTTTTCACTCTTTGGAGTATATATCTAGGAACAAATTGGAAAGTCATGGTACAAGATGGGCGAATTTTTAAACATGCTAAGTGAAATAGCCAGACATGAAAGGACAGATATTGTATGAATCCAATTAAATGAGATATCTAGAATAAGCAAATTCATAGAGACAGAAAGATTAGACGTTACCAGGGGCCGGGGCCGGGGGGCGGGGGGTGTTATTGCTTAATGGGTACAGAGTTTCTTTTTGGGGTGTTGAAAAGTTCTGGTAATGGATGGCTTTAAATGTAGCACAACATTGCAAATGTTATTAACGGTGCTGAATTATACGCTTAAAATGGCAAAGATGGCAAGAAGGAAGGCTATTTACTTGAGCAGAGCTTGCTGACTGCAGCAACGTTGAACTATTTTTCCAGTTCCCAATTCAACCTGCTTCACACAGTTGTTTCAGGAAGTCTAGGTTTAAAGGTAACTGCAACTGCTGCTACCCCTACCTTCCTAAGAATCCTGTGCGACTTCAAGAAAGGAAGTCTGGTTCTCCCTTTCCCACATAATCCTAAGAATTAAGACCAACAGGGCTTGAAAAGTGTGTAGACCGTTCCTGGCCCGTGATAGCGCTTCAGTACGTGATTGCTCTAGCTACATTTTAGCTTGACTCAGTAGAAATTTTATTTAGTCTACTGATCTGATTCATTACATTAACACATTTCTGATATTTTTTATATTCTTTGTATAAACCCTACTTGCTTAAGAATGATTATTGTTAGAAGATATTATTATTTTTCAAGTCTTAATTTAGAATTTGTGAGTCTATATTTATAATGAGACACTTATTTTATTCTTTTTCTTTTATTTTTGTAGACTCTTCAACTGGTTTTGATATAAATTATATATCAGATTCACAAAATAAATTGAGAACAAATCCTGATCGCCTAAGCTATAAACCTGCAGACACAGAGCTATTCATTTCTTAGGGGATTAGATGACCTCGTGTTGAAACCTTCCAGCTTAAGGCATTAGCTCACTCTTTTTTCAGTTCACACTTTGTTCTTTTGAAGATTTCCTAAATTTTATATTTCAATCCACTAAGTTCTTACTTTCTGCTATCATATTTTAAAAATTTCAATAGGTCTCTTCTGACTTCTGAATGTTCCATATTTGTTGAACCCTGATCTTGTTTCGAGAATAGAATATCTTCTTTTAACTCTCTGAAATGTCAATGATCTCATTTTTTAAAAATTCTCTCTTTTTCCTCCAAGATGCTTTAAACTTTTTGTTTATTTTGGCCCTTGTCTTTCATTTTGGATGCTTTTTTCAAATTTCTGGTAACTGCTTATCTTTAAGAGTGGAGCACAATGAATAGGCTGGAAGCTCTGTGTGCACAGGTGGGAACCAGGGACATGGTAAGACTTTCTGAGCTACACAAGCAAATCTTATTTCAGTCCAGGAATGTTTTTTTAGTTGCACTCTTGATAAGTCTCTTCTTCCATTCATTTTTTATTTTTAATTTTTCTTCAGAAAGCTAGCTTTTTAGGGTGGGCATCCTGTTATATCAGAGACTTTTCCATAATTTTTCCCCCTTTTATCTGTTTTTCCCCTCTTGAACAGTTTCTTGACTTTATTCTCCATGCTGATGATTCAATTTTCTGGTTAGCGTTAATTCTGACATTTACTGCCTGCAACATAAATTTTCATCATGAAAATGTACTTTAGATTTCTTTGCCATCACTGCATCCTTCACTTATCTCTTTTTTCATCACATCCTGCTATCTTTCAGCTTTGATGTTTTGCTTCTACTCCACAACTATGTACTACTGGAAAGATGCCAAACTTTTTGTAAACTTTTATTTTATTTCTGACTGGATCTATATTTGAGGATTCTGCCTTTTCCCTTCATATTCAGTATGTTCTTTTTCTCTTCTCCTGTGTATGTATGAATATATATGTATAAATGTATATATATATATTTTATATATATTCATATATAAATTTATCACAAAACAACTGAAAGGTCTAATTAGCCCTGTCCTAAGACCCACCCATGACCAACTGTTGTTGACGTCTTTTGCAGCCTGGTCAGCTGGTGGATGTGTCCCCTGGTAGTCCTGGCATCTGTCCATCAACTGTGCTCTTAAATTCATTTCCACTGGCAGGGAGCCAGTAGAATGTTTTCCCAGATTCTGGTTATAATTGCCTGGAAGTCCTGGGTTTTGCTCTATTCTTGAGTGTCCATATTTTTTTTCTCTATCTCTCTGTGAGTATTTAGAGGGGACAGAGAGGCAGGAATTGTCCGGACATTTTGACAGATGCCATTAAAAAAAAAAAGTTGAATAGGTCTATTTTTCCCCTCATATCCACTTTCCAAATTTCAAGAAAATCTACCGCTTTGTAAAATGGACCATATACTTTGCTGCATACCCCCATTTCCTAAGAAAACAGACTTCCAGTCTTATTTTCCCATCTAGGAAGCAAGGCAACAACTCTGCACTTGTTAATGGTCATTGAGTCAATGACTGGCACTGTCCCACCTCGTCCTCATGGAATGATGAGAAATACGGTTGTAGGCTGACTGAATATACAACATGCTATCAAGCATTGCTGCTTGGTGGCATTAATATTGCTATTATTTATTATTTACATATTTAATGACCTTATTGATATTATGCACTGTTAGTGCTACTAATTACAACACAATAAATGTAATTTATAAGCATAGTTTATGGCGATATACATAATCAACCACTAGTGACACTACCTGAAACAGCTGCAGACATTTTTTTCCCCGTTAGCACAGACTCTTCCATGAGACAGAGCTATTGGATTATGGAAAGACTTTTTAAAACTATATATATTTTAGTGATTAGAAACAGACTGGAAAACACATGTGATGATTTCTTC
>JAQZBX010104174.1:0-10982 GCA_029593785.1 Cabassous unicinctus | reverse complement strand
TTTTTTTTTTTTCTTTTTTCCTTTTTCTTTTTTGGTACCTTCGTTTCTGTTACTTTTATATGAAATTCTCTGCAAAGGAAGGCCTCTCTTTGGACTACAGTTTGGAGGCAGCCACTTGTTGTGCCTGCTTCCATTAAACAATGTGGATATCAAGCCCCCCAAATTATCTGTTTTAATACTGAACCTAGAGCTTTTTTTTTTTTCAACCCCTTCCCTATCCACTCCATGTAAATGCCTTTAGCATTTCAGTTATTGTATATTTTGTTTAAGGTGACACTTCAGCATGCCGCTAATGTCTTTGTTAGTGACAGTGCATTTTGTAGTACTGTACAAGTGTTGTGCTAACAGTAAGCCATTTCTTAAGTTTTTTGCCTTGATTAGGGTGCCCTAATTTGAGGGTTTAAAAAAAAACTATATTTTTGTTAATTATAAAACTGTAAAGAGCTATAAAAAGCTATTCCCATTTGGTTAGTCAAAAGGGTTTTATTGCTAAATGTTTGGTGTAAAGTTGAGACCCTTTTCCATTTAGGTGACAGATTTCTTTGGGGAAAAAAAGGCAGCTTTCTGTTTTATAAATGCAGACTTCTGTTTATTGAATGAAGCATATCTCAGTGTTTATCTGTCAGGTTTTGAAACATTTCATATATGTCCAAATACTTGGCAGGATTTAAAAAAAAAATAGTGAATTTGGTGTAAAGTTGCTATTTTATGGAAATGCCTCTAACTTTACATTTTCATTCCATCTGTAGATTTTTCTATCTTTATAAAATATTGAAGTTATTTTTTAAGGAAAAATAGAGCAGTAGCTTGTGAATAGCTCAAACTAAGCTTACAAATCGCATGTAAAAAAGCAAAAAAGTTATTTGTGTCTGTTTCTATCGCTTCCTTTTTTGTAGCCTTTGTACCTGTACAGGGTGACTGTAAGGGCCAAGCGGAAGAGGCGCAATCCTTGTATAAAATAGGAGCCAGCGACACTCTTGTATTTATCTGTTCTTTTTAGTCAGTCACTTCAAAACAAAAGAAAAAAACAAAAACAAAAACAAACAAAAAAAAAAGCTGTACATTTTAACATAAAATAAATTATGATGAGCCATTTTTAGCCTCTTGTGTCCTGTCATATGATTGATATTATGAATGACCAATTGAACTGTATCATGTGTCACATCTCAGAACACATACACATTTGGGGAAAATAAATTATTTAGTGTAAATTGGACTTAAGAGATTTTCTGATTTGTTTTGACTTTGGGGGTGGGGGTTGGCAATAAATAAGAGTGATATCTAATAAAACCATCACATATACCAAATACCTATTTAATAAATTAATTTATAATGGATTTTAATGCTTTTCATGAAAGTTTATTTTATGCTAGTGCATACCTTCTGTATGCCAATCATTGTCTTTAAAATAAAGTGAATTTGTTTTTTTCTTTTTGACTTTGATCTTCATTTGCAGAGGGATCCCAATGCACGGATATCCAGTTGCCTCTATTTGTACAGTCTGTATAAACAGCCCTTGGGGCCTAGGACAGTGGTAGCAAACTCCATTTTTATAGAAATTAATATGGAAAAGCACCTACTCTGAGATTGTATGTTTGAAAAATCATTTTCTTAAAGGTGTGAAAGTTTTGCTCTGTTGTGGACGATTGATTGTATGTTTTCTTTAGAGTCTAAAGTTTAAACACATAAAAAAGTGAATGTTCACAAAACATTTATTTAATGACGTTCAGAGAAAGTTCTGCCTGTGTGGTAAAACTTAATTTGACTCTTCACGCACCAGGTCTAGAAATGAATGCTTGAATTGGCACCCATGTGAAACTGGCCCATTGAATTGTCGAAGTGTCTAAACACGAGGGCTCACAGATCTATGAAGCAGGTGCCTACATTTACACCTCTTGGAGAAAGAAAGCTACTTTTCTACCAGTGGTTCAACACACAGGAAAATCAGGGGTTGGACAGATCATAAACACAAACCTCAAAGTGGACTCAAAATCTCTCTATGAAAAGACAAGACAGTACAAATACCCAGGCATAAAAGGCCCCTTATGGAGAAAGGACACCCAACTGGTGTGCGGCCTTGTGCCCTGGCCCTTATTGTTACTCTTCCTTCAAAGCATACAAAGCATACTGGGTTTAGTATCAAGATGTTATTATCTTTTAGTTCTTTCCTTCAACAACTGCAAAGTCAAGGCAGGGAGAACCGTAGTGGCTGATGGAGGGCTTCAAAGAAGAGGCTTCAGCAGGCCGTTGTCTCAAAGAGGAGAAAAGGAAGGAAAATGCCTCTAATCCCGCTTCAGAGTGGGAAGTTACAGGCTTTTGGCCCCAGGTATGCTGCTTGCGTGACTGAGCTGCTGTGTAATTTCAGGAGCAGCCAAGAATGGGGGAGGAAGGAGGAAGGGAGTGTCCACACATCAGACGAGACTGGCTGAGCCTGGGAGGTGGGGTGGCCCCTGCTACCATTCTGATCGGGAAGCTCCACAGAACTTCCCACGGGTCCCCCTTGAAACCTTCTCGTGTTTTGTCTTAACTCTTGGAGGCTGAGCTTATTCCCTTTCCTCTTGTGTTAAGACGTTTTGGGGGCTGAGATTCCTCTCTCTGTCCCTATTGGTAATGGCCTGCTGATGACACCTATGGTTTGTGGGATGTTTGGGCTCCATGGCCCCCACATCCTGCCTGCCTCACAATCCTCCAGGGAACCCCCCTCACTGCCCAACCTGCCAGACCAGAATCTAGGAACGGCACTGGGTCTCACAGGCTGCTCAGGGACTCTGCAGCTTAGCCAGGTATGGAAGCACCAATCCTGGCCCACGGTCCCAGCATCCTTTGAGGGAAGCTTAGCATGGGAGAGAGACTGTTAGTCTGAGATGCCCTTAGCAGGCCCTGGACTCTTCCACACTGACCCACCCTCACCGGAGAAATCCAAAACCGGAACTTGGATTCATCAGGACTGAAATATGGCAGCCATTAGGTTGAGATGTGCTGGCAATTAGGCCACATCATTTAAAACCAAAGAATCTTAATAAGTGGTTGCCAGACTTCACTTTTTTTAAAAATAACAGGGTTTTTTTGCTGTTGTTTTAGGAGGTACCAGGAATTGCACCCAGGACCTCATTACATGGGAAGCAGGCGCTCAACCACTGAGCTACATCCACTTCCCACTGAAAGGTGGTATTTTCATTTGTTTGGTTTTGTTTTTAGGAGGTACTGGGGATCGAACCTAGGAACTCATACATGGGAAGCAGGCACTCAACCACTTGAACTATATCTGCTCCCCCATAAACTTCACTTTTTAAGAGCTGAAGTTGTGCCTTCCCAGGTGTGAAGGCATTGACCTTCCTCTCCAGCATGTTAGAGGATCTTTTTTAGAAATAATGACTACCAATATTGTTACAAAGAGTTTTCACAAGCAGTCCTCCCATGTTATCCATAAATCACCCTGTGTGGGAAACGGGGCCATTGTCTCCAATGTGCAGATTAGGAGATTGAGATTCCAAGAAGCTAATTCGGCTGTCCAAGCTCACCCAGCTAAAATTTGTGAGCTGAAACAAACCTAGGTATCCCCTGGAACACATTACTCTGAAAAGGTCATAACTTGTCATCTCTCTGATTTAAAGGCTTAGCTAATGAATACATGATACTCTAAAACCTGCTAAGTGCTGTACAAATATAGGTTGCTTTGTTGTTTTACAAGCAAGCTTTGGGCTACAGTCAGCCTTAGATACTCTGAGTACTGTTTATATTCCTAAGCAGTATGTTGAATTTTGTTGCATCCTGGCTTCTGTAATTCCACACTCATTTTCCTTGCCCTCCCTTCTCAGTCGCCGTTTCTGGATCTTCCTGCTCTATCCAGGCCACCTCTAAATATTGATGTTCCACAGCCCACAGGCCTGGTGCTTCCACACTCTTTTCTCTTATCTCATCCAGTACCACGACTTCAAATTCCATCTCTCCAAACCTAACACCCAGGATTATATCTCCAGAATTATATCTGAACTCTAGATTCACAGTCAACTGACAGTGGACACCTCTGTTTTACAGATAGGACCTAACTCAACTGTTGATTTCCAGCTGGCCCCACCGAAAAACTGAATCGTCATCCTTTCTCCCCCCGCCTCTCATCACCAATTGAATCCTGTCAATTCTCCAGGAGAACTCCAAAATAATCTTGAATACTAATGCCGTGCTACTGTCTCAGTCAAGCTATCTTTGACTTTCCTGTCAACAGCTCCGACAGCCCCCTACCTGGTCTTGCCTCTTTTCTTAACTTCCTCCAATCCATTCTCTATGTGTCCGCCAGTGATTTTTTCCCCCCAGAGTGTTCTTAAAATATAGATCATATCATCCCCCTGCTTAAAAAACCTTCAGTGGTTTTTCTTTGTACTTGGAATAAAGTCTAATCTCTCCACCTATCTCCTATTCTTTCCCCAACTCACAAGCTCCAGCCTCACCAAGGGGTAGTTCCTCAAACACACCAAGCACCTTGCCACTCTGGATCTGCACCTGCACTGTTCCTTGGCCTAGAATGCCCCTTCCCCATTTGAAAGGTTTGTTCTTCTTTCTAGTCTCAGCTTACCCATCTCCTCAGAAAGGTCTTGCTTGATCACCCCATTTAAAGTGGTTTGTCACCATTGTTCTCCACTTCAGTACCGGGTTCCCTTATAGGACTTTAACACCAAGTGTATTTTGTTTGTTTTTACTTTGGGCCTTCTGACCCAGTTTTTGGCACATGGTAGGTTCTCTATAAACCCTTGTTGACTGAATGAATATTTTTACCTCTAAAGAGCTTGGAACACTTTTGCAGAACTTTCTGCTCACCTTTACTCATCTGACTCCCAGGAGTCATCTTGAAGAGTCCAGACTCCCAACTCTGATTTAAAGTTCTCTGATTCTGCTGCCCTCAGCAGGACTCACAGCCCCATAGAGAGGTGGGAAGGTATAGGGATGCTTTAGAAAACTCCAGCCCTTCCATCCTTCCCACATATAGAGTCATTTAAAATATAAATATTTCATTTTTATATTTAATATGTAATATTTCATTAAAATATACATATCAATTTCTATCTGGACAAGAAATAGATGAGGCCTAGGAGATAATGGAGTTGAGGGGTCTACCAGGTCCCCATCATGGGGAAATCTAGGTAGGGGCTACTATGATCCCAGAGTCCCTTTTGGTCTTGACCTCTTTCTCAAGTAATTTGTGTATGGCTCTCCTCATACCCACATCTGCGTCATCAAGCAATCCTATTACCTTTGGTCATTACACCATGGCAGGCTTGTTTTCCCTGCTCCCAGCCAGCTACACGTTATGGCTTATCCACCCTGATCTTTGTTCAGTTCATCATCGTAACAATTTCAGAGGGAACGTTTCCTCTTTTATAATCTTGGCACCAAGATGCACCAATTTACTGTGCATTTATATTTCCATTTCATCTTTGCCTTTTTGCTTTGCAACCATTTTAACGATGTTGTTTCAGGTTTTTAAATGTATTAGAAGACGGATATTCTTAGCATGAGGGAGTCTTGGGGGAATCCCCTCCTTGCACATGTTAATATGAGGACCCAGACTCCTGGACCGCTGAGGCTCTCCCAGAACAGGCCCCTTGCAGTCCCAGGAAGCTGGGCCCAGCCCCAGGAGCCCAGAGCCTCCCCACTGGCACAAAAGCAGGGCAGCCCCCAGAGGTCACAGGGTGGCTCTCCAGGCAGCTTTACACACTGTTGAGCCCATGGGCACTGTCCTCCCTCTGTCAAGAATTTTCTCTTGCTTTCCACTGAAAACCACAACCAAACTGGAGTATTGGGCCCTTCTCCCACTTCCTCGGTAGGCCTTTGTCTTTTTGCTTTCTCAGGGTGGTTTCAGTTTCTGGTCCTTGACTTCTGGCATCTCCATCAATATCTCTCTCTGAGTTCTGTCAGGTTTAGGACTCCTGGTTCCAGAAGCCCTCCTTCTCTGCGTCATGCCCGCTGCTGCTTTCTCCCCGAAAGTGAAAATCACATGGTCCTAGGGACTGGCTTAACTCTCAGGGAGGGGAACTCCACACCTGAGCTCACAGGGCCGCCTCAGCCCTCCCACTCCACAACAAACACATTTGGAAACACTTTCTGGTGTGACTGAAGACAAGCCAGTACCGCTTTGACTAGAATTAAAGTGAAAGGCGCTTGCCCGAGTGCTGTTTCTCTAAAGACTGTCTCCTTCCAAAATTGTAAAGTCAAACTCTTCCTTGTCCAGATTTAGAACAGTCCTTTTAACTTTCCTGGGTGGTGGCTCTGGCTAAGAGTCTGAGGACCCCTGTCAGTTCCCCAGCCCTGGCTCCCTGAGGAAGGTTGGGGAGCTAAAGGAGGGGCCACATACTGGGGCTGGGGACCCCCACTCCCCAGCCTTACCGAATGCTTGGCTCCAGGCAGCTTCCTGAGAGCCTCATTGATAGATGGAGACCCAAGCCTGAGGATTCCATTGAAAAGATGAAACAGGGTTCAGGAGACTGTAAAGCAATATGGGATGCCCCAGGGAGGGGACTTGCTAATAAGAAGTGCAAACTCACAGAACACGGCTCTCCCAGATGCTTCTCTGTGATTAGAAAACCAATTCCTATCTTTAAATTATTTTTATAAGAATGTGACTTTCAGACAAAGCCAAACGTTTAATCACAACTCAATGCCTACACATTTTAAAATCCTTTTCTGCTTCCATCTTACCAAGGAGGTTAAGAAACAAAACAATATAGGAATCTGTGTGTGGACGGATGTGTTCATCTGTAACCAATTCTGCTGGGCAGCCCTTCTCCCTGATTTTGCTGTGAAGCCAAATCCTTGGCCCTGCCAGGGGGCAGCTTTGGATCCGCTCTGCTCACCAGCACACACACCCGGGAAGTTTAAGATTGTTTGGAAGAAGTCAAGCTTTGGTTTCACTGTCCCTTCTCTGTGACAAACGAAGTCACAGGACAGAGCTATTTTCAGCCTTCCCCTCTCCGTTCCCAAGTGTCTCTGCTCACCCCTGTGAGGAGGGTCCTACAGCTCCTTCTCACCAGCCTCACCGTCCCCGCTCTGGGCCTGTCGCCTCTGCTGCACCAGCTGCTTGTCCAGCTCTCGGAGCTGCTTCAGAAAGCCCCGGTTGGGGAGGACACAGCGGTTCTTGGCCACTTGTTGGATGGCATCCACCAAGGTCATGTTCCTGTGGATCATCAGGTAGGCCAGGACCAGGGTCGCCGAGCGGCTGCGGCCCATGGCGCAGTGAACCAGGATCTTATCTGCAGACGAAGTGGGGAGAAGAAAAACCCATGCTGAAGGGCAGACAGGGTGGGCATGGCGGGTACAGATGTGTGTGCGGGGCTCAGGCAGCCCCTGCTCAAATCCTGATTCTCCTTCCCACTTTTGTATGACCCTGGGCAGCTTACATAATGGGCATGTACCTCAGCTTCCCCATTTGCAACACGGGAATAATAGCAGGCTCTACACAGAGTCTTTGGTGTGAAGATAATTTGTGTAAAGCACTTAGCACATGGCTTGGCAC
Organism: Cabassous unicinctus; assembly: GCA_029593785.1. NCBI lineage: Eukaryota > Metazoa > Chordata > Mammalia > Cingulata > Chlamyphoridae > Cabassous > Cabassous unicinctus. The sequence goes on along the minus strand of JAQZBX010104174.1, from coordinate 3,475 downwards.
ACACCAAAGGCTCAAGAAATGGCAGATATTATTGTTGCCTCAGTAAGGAGGGGAATAAAACTGATGCTGCCCTTCCTACCTGCCAAAATACCTCCAAGTGAGAACTCCTAAAGCAGTGGGCTGGAGAAAGAACTATAAGTTTTTGTTTTTAAATTTCAAACGGTGCAAAAGGATACCCATTGAAAAGCCTCCCTCCCACCCAGGTCCTCAGTTCCCAGAATCAACAATTATTACTAATTTCTTCTCCCAGAGAAGAAGAATCTGTTCTTGTACATAACAAAGATATATTCCTTCTCTTCTTTTTCTTGCCCAAATGGGAACAAGCTTGACACACTTTTCCATACTTTGCTTCTTCCAGAAACAATATACCTTGGAGATCTGTATATATCAGCAAAGGGAGAGTTCTCTCTTCTTTATTCGTTTTTTCTTATGGCTGCCTAGGGTTCCCCCGGATGGATGAACCACAGTCAACTTTAAATGGGAACGCATCCCATGGGAGACCGTGGAACAACCATCCATGGGTTGGAGGTGGATGCCAGAGGAATGCATGTTTTCTGCACTCTTTGCAGTGCTGCTGAATGGTTGGCCCTGGGTGAGGAGAGAGCTCCCTCCAGGCCCTGCTGAGATGGAGGGCACGGTCTGCTCGCCAGGGAGCCATGGGAGCTCCTAACCCTGGCCCACCTCCTTGCAGACCTGGGTTCCAGACATGGCTCTGCTACGAGCCGCCAGCGGGGTGACGGGTAAGTCACTCAGCCTCTGGAGCCTCACTTTCCCTAACTAGCAAATCAGATCAGTGAGCAAAACCAATTCAGTAGAAATCACATGGTCAGATTTTTTAAATAAGCAAAGAAGGTCCTGTGGTAAAAGCAAGGAATGACTATTCTTATGACTTAGATTACATATATTATTGTTTAGACCAGTGGTTTTCCAAGTGTAATCCACAAACCCCTGGGGATTCCTTTCAGGGGATCCATAAGGTCAGTACTATTTTCATAATAGTACTGTGGTGGTATTTGCCTCTTTCACTATGTTGACATTTGCACTGATGGTGCAAAGGTAATAATAGTGGGTAAAATTTCTGGTGCCTGAATCATGGCAGAGGCACCAAACTATGCTAGAAGCCATTATATTCTTTACCACTGCACACTCCAATTTCCCTTAAGAATATCCTTGATGAAGTAGTAAAATTAATTTTATTGTATTTCCACCCTTGCGAACACTTCTTAATATTCTGTGTGATGAAAAGGGACATACGCAGAACGCACTTTGGTTACATACCAAAGTATGATGACTGTCTCAAAAGAAAGTACGTGGAAGACTGAGTTGCAAGCTGAACTAACCACTTTTTAATGAAACACCATTTTTACTTGAAAGAATGAACGACAGAAAAGCCATGGTTATTTAAACTTGGATATTTGGCAGACTTTTTCTCAAAAGTGAACAAAGTGAGCCCGTCACTTGAAAGAAAACAACTGATTGCGTTTAGCTTTCAAGCAAAAATAGGAATTTTGGAAAACTTGTATGTACCACTGTGAGCTTGACAGTTTCCCAATTTAAGATTTTTCTGATAAGACAGGTGGTGATATTAACAAATGTGATTTTTTGATAAAGTGTAATGAAACGTGTCCACATTTGGAAGATATGCATAACTCAGTGAACCATTATTTTCCAGATGACCAAAGCAGGATATTACAAAAGCATGTATAGGTAAAAGATCAAAGTGCAAGGCAGACCAATGGATTTTAACTTAACAGTATGAACTTCAGTGATGTGATTTCAGATTCCACATCACACTTACCTTTAAGAAAATATCACTTGAACTTCAGTGTAGTATCAGAGTAGAAGATCCACAATTATCCGAAAAGACTATTTAAATATTCCTCCCTTTCCAACTACATATCCGAGTGAGACTGGATTTTCTTCACGTATTTCAATCAAAACAACATATCCCAACAGACTATATCCTGAAGCAGATATGAGAATCCAATTATGCCTAACATGAAAGAGATTTGCAAAAATGTAAAACCATGCCACTCTACTCCCTAATTTTTATTATCATTATTTTTACGTACCAGAGGCCAGGGATTGAAACTGGGACCTCGTTTGTGGGAAGCCGGCACTCAACCACTGAGCCACATCAGCTTCCCTGGGTTGGTTTTGTCGTTTGTTTTTTGCTTGTTGTTTATTTTTGTTTTTTCAGGGGCCACTGGGAACTGAACCATGTGGGAGGCAGACGCTCAACCACCTGAGCCACATCTGCTCCCCCAATTATTTTTTGTTTTTTTTTTAATATTTTAAAAGATGCTTAGATTGCATAAATGTTACACAAAAATTACAGAAATTCCCATGTTCCCCACCTCCCACACCTCCCACAACCTTCCACATAAACATCTTTCATTAGTGTGGCACATCACCAACAATGGTTACATTGTAGACCACACTCTCTCCACACAGTTCTACATGGTATATGCTGATGTAAAATGGCCTATATCTGTCATTGTAATGTCACTCAGGATAATTCCCAAGTCCCAAAAAAGCCCCTGTAGTACAACTGCTTTTCCCTCTCCCTGCCCCAAAAGCATCCAGTGGCCACTGGCTCCACATCAATGTTGTAATTTCTTCCATTGCTTGAATCATAATATGTCTACAACAGAATACCAGTAAGTCCACTCTAGTCCATAGCTCTTCCCCCAATCCTGAGGACTCTGGGATGGTGATGTCCACTCCACCTCCAAGGGAGAGGGGGCTTATATCCCATGGATAAGATGGGTGGGATTATCCTGCCTGCAGCTGCAGACTCTCTCCATTCCCTGGGATGGCCGTTGTCCATCATCATCTCCCCACCCGGTGTCTTGGGTGAGTCCATTGAGCTGTAGATTAGGAGTTGCAGCTCCACCGAGATTCCAGGCACAGCTGGCATGTGGGCAGGCCAAAGGCTCCAGTCTCTGGAAGTACACCTACAAATCCAGCACCACTTATAGGTTTGAATAGAAGGGACTGATGGACCATGTGCAGGGAGGACTTATTTGAGTCCAACTCTGTCACTCTTAGGAGCACAAATTCCAAAGTATAGCCCACTGATAAGGCAACAATCTCTGGTGCTATCCCCCCTTATATAGGACTGGGTGTCTCCAGAGACCTCAGGAGCCCCTCTGTTTGGGGTGATATCCACTTTGGTGTTCTATGAGGTCCTACTGAGGTGTGTATAAGTATTACCTCTGGGATGACCTCTCGACTCTCTTTGAAGTCTCTTAGCCATATGAACTCATTTGTCTTTACCTTTTCCCCCTTTTATTCAAGGTCTTTTTCCAGTCATATTGCAAGTTGGCACTTGGTAGTAATCCCTCATTGCCAGGGAGGCTTATCCCCGGGAGTCATGTCTCACGCTGGGGGAAGGTAATGCATTCATATGCTGAGTTTGGCTTAGAGAGAGGCCACATTTGAGCAACAAGGAGGCTCTCAGGTGGCAACCCTT
>JAQZBX010104173.1:0-10981 GCA_029593785.1 Cabassous unicinctus | reverse complement strand
GCAGGGACTGATGGACCATGTGCAGGGAGGACTTATTTGAGTCCAGCTCTGTCACTCTCAGAAGCACAGATTCCAAAGTAGAGCCCACTGATAAGGCATCAATCTCTGGGGCTATCCCCCCTTATATAGGACCTGGGTGTCTCCAGAGCCCTCAGGAGCCCCTCTGTGTGGGGTGATATCCACTTTGGTGTTCTATGAGATCCTACTGCATAAGCATTACCTCCGGGATGACCTCCCGACTCCCTTTGAAGTCTCTTAGCCAGATGAACTCATTTCTCTTTACCTTTCCCCCCTTTTATTCAAGGTCATTTTTCCATCATGCTACCAGTTGGCACTTGGTATCAATCCCTCGCTGCCAGGGAGGCTCATTCCTGGGAGTCATGTCCCATGTTGGGGGGAAGGTAATGCTTTCATATGCTGAGTTTGACTTAGAAAGAGACCACATTTGAGCAACAAGGAGGCTCTCAGGTGGCAACCCTTAGGCACCCCATAACAGTAGGCTAAGTTTCAATTACAAGAGCAAAGACTCATAAGGCTAGTCATCAATAACAACTGTATCTAGATAGTTGCTTAAGTGAATATCCTAGTTCTTCAGAAATGTACATGTAAGTATTATGTGTTCAAGGAGATTGATGCATGCAATCTACTTTTAAATATTTAGAAGATAGATGATGAGAAAGAGAGGGAGAGAATGATACAATAAATTTTGCAATATGCTGAATTTGGTGAATGTGGGTATCTGGGATGGTGTGTTTGAGTTCTCTGTATAGGTTTTGTATTATGTGTACAAATGTCTTCTAAGTTTGAATTTATTTAAAAATAAATTGTATATGAATAAAAAAAATTGTGGTATTGAAGAAATGGAAAATAGTAAAAAGAAAATTTTTTGACCTTTTGCCTTTCATGATTGTAATATCTGTTGTCCTGTACAAAGAGTGGCATTTTCTTCCATTTATTCCCGTGTCTTACTTTTTTTCATTTTGTCTTCAAAGAAGTTTATTTCACAGTAATGTTACATACAGAATATAGGGGACTCCCATATACCCAACATCCCCCCCTTATCCTCCTTCCCTATTAATAACCTTTTTACATGTGATGGTACATTTGTTACAACTGATGTACAAATATTGAAACATAGCTACTAACCATGGTCAATGGTTTACATTATGATTTACATTTTAGAACACACACTTTTATAAATTTTTGATGAAATTTAACATGGTCTGTATCCATCTTTGCAAGATCGTGGAGAACACATCCATTGCCCTCTAAATACCCTCTCTTCCATCTATTCTATTCTTCCCTCCCTCTCCCCTCAGGGCCCATAGCAACCACCAGGCTTCACTCTTTGAAGGACAAGATTCATAGATACTTGCTACAATACTGAGGGCTTGACAAATTAGTCTTTCTTCCCCTATTAGTAACCACTCATGCTCTCGAAAGACACCCCTCCCTTCTGTTTGAGAACATATCAGGCCTCCCCAGTAAGGACGTTCAACTCTCCCACTCATTTGTGGGTCAACCCCACTAATAGAACACACTATGACACAATGATCACTTGCACATTCTCTAGAAGACTGCCTCAGGTGCACCCTGTCCCAAATGCCTCCCCATCCAACACCCTAAACCAGTAACCCTTCCTTGTCATATTGCCAAAAGAGTTTTCTCAAAATTGAAGTTTCACTCATGTACCCACCAATCCCCAGTGTTCATCTGCTCCCTACCCCAACCCTCACCCCAGTCTCATGGACCATCCAACCAATCCTCTCCACCCTACACCCCTGTCAAGCTTGCACCACCCAACCCAATAGTTTCCCTACACTCCTTTCATATCCCTTCACTGCACAACAACTCACTTCCACTTTATCATAGATTTCACCCATAAGGAATATTGGCTTACAAACTTCTCCCTTTCTATTTCCTGTAAACCTATCTTCCAGATAATAGCTCTCTGAGTATGCTCAATTTCTTTAATTTATATCAGTGAGGTCATGTACTGTTCATCCTTCAATGCCTGGTTTGCTTCCCTCAACATAAGGTCCTCAAGATTCATCCATGTTATCCCATGTGTTAGCACTTTATTCCTTCTTACAGCTTTATTCCTTCTTACATTCATTTGTTGATGGGCATCTGGGTTGAATCCAACTTTTGGCAATAGTGAATAATGTTGCTATGAACATTGGTGTGCCTATATCTGTTCATGTCTTTGCTTTCAATTCTTCTTGGGATACGCCCAGCAGTGGAATTGCTGGATCATATGGCAGTTCTATAGTTAGTTTTTTGAGGAACTGCCAAAATGTCCTCCACAATGACTGGACCATTCTGCATTTCCACCAGCAGTGGATGAGGGTGCCCATCCCTCCACATCCTCTCCAACACTTATAGTTAGCTGTTTTGTTTTTTTTTTATTGCCACCATTCTAATGGGTGTAAGATGGTATCTCATTGTAGTTTTGATTTGTGTTTCCCTAATAGCTAGTGATATTGAGCATCTTTTCATGTGCATTTTAGTTATTTGTATTTCTTTTTTGTAGAAATGTCTGTTCAAATCACATGCCCATTTTTCAAATGCATTGTTTGTCTTTTTATTTTTGAGATATAGGATTTCTTTATATATGCTGGATATTAGGCTCCTATCAGATATATGTTTGCCAAATATTTTCTCCCATTGGGTAGGCTGTCTTTTTACTTTCTTGATAAGATCCTTGGAGGTGCAAAAGTTTTTAAGTTTGAGGAGATCCCATTTATCTATTTTTTCTTTTGCTGCTCGTGCTATGGGTGTGAAGTTCATGAAACCATTTCTTATTACTAGGTCCTGTAGATGCTCCCCTACATTATATTCCAAGGTCTTTATGGTCTTGGCTCTTATATTTAGGTCTTTGATCCATCCTGAGTTGATTTTTGTATAAGGTGTAAGATGGTATTCCTCTCTCATTCTTTTGGATATGGATATCCAGTTCTCCAAGCACTGGAAGAGGCCATTTTCTCCCAGTTGAGTGGGCTTGGTGGCCTTGTTGAATATCAGATGACTGTGTATGTGAGAATCTATATCAGAACTCTAAATTAGGTTCCATTGGTCAGTATGTCTGTCCTTGTGCCAATATCATGCAGTTTGGACTACTGTAGCTTCGTAGTATGTTTTAAAGTCAAGTAGTGTGATTCCTCCAATTTCATTTTTCTTTTTCAATATGTCTTTGGCTATTCAGGGCCTCTTACCCTTCCAAATATATTTTGTAGTCAGTTTTTCCAATTCAATAAAAAATGCTATGTTAATTTCTACTGGGGTTGCATTAAATCTGTAGATTAGTTTGTGTAGGATAGACATCTTAATGATATTTACTCTTTCTTTCCATGAACAGGGAATATTCTTCCATTTATTTGTCTTCTTTGATTTCCTTTAACAGTGCTGTGTAGTTTTCTGTGTGTAAGTCATTTGCCTCTTTAGCTAAATTTATTCCTAAGTATTTGATTTTTTTTTAGTTACTATTGTAAATGGTATATTTTTCTTGATTTCCTCCTCAGATTGCTCATTATTTGTGTACAGAAATGATAGTGATTTTTGCACATTGATTTTATAACTTGCAACTTTACTGAACTTTATTTATATGTTCTAGAAGCTTTATTGTACATTTCTCAGGGCTTTCTATGTATAGTATCATGTCATCTGCGAAAAGTGAAATTTCTATTTCTTCCTTTCCAATTTGGATGCCTTTTATATATTTTTTTCTTGCCTCAGTGCTCAAGCAAGTACATCTAACACAATGTTAAATAAAAGTGGTGATAGTGGGCTTTCTTCTATTGTTCCTGATCTTAGAGGGGAAGCTTTTAGGATTTCACCATTATATGTTATGTTATCTGTGGGTTTTCCATATATACACTTTATCATGCTCAGAAACTTTCCTTCTGTTCCAATCTTTTGAAGTGTTTTTATCAGGAAAGGGTGCTGTATTTTGTCTAACACTTTTTCTTCGTCTATAGAGATGATCATGTGATTGTTTTCTTTTGATCTGTTTATGTGGTATATTACATTGATTGATTTTCTTATTTTGAACAATACTTGCATACCCAGGATGAAACCCACTTGGTCATGGTGTATGATTGGTTGATGGGTTATTGAATATGATTAGCAATTATTTTGTTGAGGATTTCAGCATCAAAGTTCATTAGAGATTTGTCTGTAATTTTCCTTTCTTGTGTGTCTTTGTTTGGCTTTGGTATTAGAGTGACGTTGGCATCAAAGAAAGATTTAAGCAATTTTCCTTCTACTTCTATTTTTTGGAAGAGTTTAAGCAGGATTTGTATTAGTTCTTTCTGGAATGTTTGGTAGAATTCACCTGTGAAGCTGTCTGGTCCTGGCCTCATCTTAGTTGGAAACTTTTTGATGACTGATTCCAACTCTTTACTTGTGATTGGTCTGTTGATTTCATCAATTTCTTCTTTCATCAATGTAGGTTGTTTGTGTGTTTCTAGGAATTTGTCCATTTACTCTAAATTACCCTTCTTGTTGGCATAAAGAAGGCATAATTTTTCAAAGTACCCTCTTATGATACTCTTTATTTCTGTGGGGTCAGTGGTGATATCCCTTTCCTCATTTCTTATGAGGTTTGACAAGTATATAAGTATATGTCTTGGAGCAGGCCTGTTAGGATTTATACTGTTTGGGATGCGCTGCACTTTCTGGACATGTACATCCATCTCCCTCTATAGGGTTGGGAAGTTTTCAGGCATTATTTCCTCCAATGCTCCTTCTGTCCCCTTTCCCTTCCTTTCTCCCTCTGGGATGCCTATAATGCATATGTTTGTGTGTTTTGTGTTGCCGTTCAAATCCCTTAGTCCCTGCTGGACTTTTTTTTATCTTTTTATTTATCTGTTCTACTATCTGTCTGATTTCAGATGTACTATCTTCCACATCGCTAATTCTTTCCTCTGCCTGTTCAAATCTGCTGTTATGTGCTTCCAGTGTCTTTTTGATTTCTTGGATTGTGCTACTCATCATCATCATATCCATTATCTTTTTAGGTATGTTTACAATTTCTTCTTTATGTTCTCCAAGTGTCTTCTTAATATCCTTAATCTCTTCTTTCACTTCATTAAATTGGCCCATGATATTTGTTTGGACAGCTTTATTAGTTGTTTGATGTTCTGCATCTCTTCCTGGTTTTCAGTTTGTTCACTGGACTGGGTCATGTCTTCCTATTTCTTGGTATGGTTTGTAATTTTTTGTTGATGTCTGGGCATATTTTTATCTTGAGTTTATTCAGTCGATTAGCTTCTTTCCCTACTCTAGGGTTTTATTTAGCTGCTATTTGTGTGTGTGTGTTAAGTTTTCTCTTTGATACTTTGTTCTTGTTCTATTTCCTTACTGTTTCCTATGTTCTCTTGGAGGAAAAAGATTAGGGCCAGAGTAAGCAAAAGAGGTAAGAAAATAAAAAGTATAATAGTAAAAGTTAGAAGATTAACCTTATAAGACCTAGGAAAATTTGAGCAATGCAGAGTAATAGGAATAAAAAAGCGGAGTACCTAAAATGAAATGAGAATCCAAGTAGAGAAAAATATATAGAATGAATTAAAAGGCCAGAATGATGAGGAGAGAGGGGAAGAGAAAATAAAAGACAAAAAGAAATAAAGTTAAGAAAAGAAAGAAAACAGAATAGACAAGATAGATATAAAACCCAGAAATATTGAGGTCTAAACATAGAGAGGTGAAATGTAAGAACAACAACAGAAAGGCCGATAGAAAAATGAAAGAAGGAAAAGAGATAGAATTGGTACACAAAATTGGTATATACAAAAAAGGGGAAATCAAGGAAAAGGAAAGACAGCAAACAAGAAACAAGCCAGCAGCACCTAATTAAATTTTTTTTAAAAGTGGGTTTGAAGAAAGAGGAAAGAAAAACAAGAAAACAACAAAAACAAACAAACACAGAAGCAAACAGTCAAAGAAAAACTATGGAAAAACAGCCTTCCCTCTTAGGCCCCTGTGGAGTTTCTCAGGCTGTTGGTGTTCATCAATCATTTACCCTGCAGCCTTCCCTCTGCAGGTTTTGAAGCGGGTTTTAGCAAGTAAACTAAGTTAAAAATTTTTAAAAAGTAAAAAAATTTTTTAGGAAAAATAAGAGACCCAAGAGAAGCTAATACAAAAATAATGTCTATGTTTTCCCTGTCCTAATGTATCAGCTGGATGTTTGATGTCCCGGTGGATCACTACTCTAAGAAGAGCTGGGAATAGGACTAGGGATCTTATATATTCCTCCACTGAGCTAAACTTTCTCATTGGGTCAGTTAGCTCTTCAGAAAGCTATCCAGTCACTTTCCCTCGGCAGGTTTGACTCTTTGCAGTTTGATTCCTGCTGATTAGGAGTGTGTCTCTGCCCCCTTTCTATTCTTATTGCTTTCTCTCCCAGTGCAGCAGGATGTTATAGCCTGTGTGAAGGGATCTCCCCTCACCTCTCCTGGTCAGGTTTAGTTCCCTTTTGAAATTCAAATGGGACCATGGTGACTGAGCTCACCACAGAAAAATGACTCTCAACCCTCTTTCAGACCACCCTCTCCTCCCAGGGGACCCTAAATCAGCTTTGGAAGCTTATTAAGCACCTCATACTGCCCACCTCCCGTAGTGGAGTTAAAATTTTGATAGTTTTCAGCATAAGACTAGCCAATTTCTTGACTCTGCACTCTCCTAGGGCAATTTTCTTTATCTCAGGGCAGTTATGTAAATCAGGCTGCCTCAGCAGATTCACCTGGTGCCACCTTGAGCTGGTTGGAATGCTCCTCAAAGCTCAAAGGGGGTCCAGGCAACGAAACCCACAGAAAGGAAACCCCTCTACACCCCTCAACAGAAACCTCCCACTCTTGGAGAGTGCTCCCTCCAGCTGGGTGGCCAGCAGGGTCAGAGCTCAGGTCTCCCAGTGGCTTTGTCTTGAGAGTGGGGCTTAGCCATCCCACAGTTTCCAGCCTCAGAGGCAAGAAACTCAGGGTTCTACCTTGAGGAATTTATCTCTTTGTCCAGCTCCCTCCAGATCAATGCTCCGAAGCCTCCTGCCCTGTGGGTTCCCAAAACATCTTATTTAGGCAGGATCTTGCCCCAATCAGCCATTTTTTGTGAGAGAGATGGTGATTGAGTGCACACTTAAACTGACCTGCAATTTCTATAAAATCCAAAACCAGCCAACTTTATGCAATATTTTGGGAGGAATCATTCATAAATAATGGCATAGGTAGAAGTCCAAATGGTCCCCAGTATTTTCTTCTTGGTGTTCAGACCTTGCATAATCTTCAGGACTATGAACATGATGGATTTTACACCAGTGATTGAGATATATTATGTGAAACATGTGGCCTTAAGAGAGAAATTATCTGCGTAGGCCTGAACAAATGACTTAAACCCTTTAAAAGCATAGAGTTTTTTTTTTAAAGAGAAAGTCAGAGAAATTTTAAGTCATAGCTTGCTTGGAGATGGAGAAGGGGTTTCCAATGAAAAGGGCCTGAGAGCAGCCTCTGGGAGATGAAAGTGCCCTCACTACTGGCCTAGGTGACAACAATAAGAAAATGGATCTTGCTAACATCCCATATGAGCTTGGAAGCCAAGACATTTTTCTCAGAGCCTCCAGAAGGGGACTCAAATCAGCCAACTCCTTGATTCCAGCCTAGTGATACCCTAAGCAGGGAATTCAGACATACCATGCTGCACTTCTGACTTACAGAACTATGACCTAATAGACTAATAAATAGGTGTTTGTCTTAGTTTGCCAGGCTGCTATGACAAACACCACACAATGGATTGGCTTAGCCAAAGTGAAGTTATTGGCTTAAGTTTTCAGAGGCTAGTAGGCTTGCTTCCTTCCAGGGTTAGTAGCACTCTGTGCTGGTTGCTGGCAGTCCTTGGGGTTCTTTGGCTTGTATCTTTGCCTGTCACATGGGAATGTCATCTCCTTTCTTTTGGGATTCTGACTTCCTGTTTCTGGCTCTTTCTTGTGGCTTTTTCTTTATAAGGCCTCTAGTCCAGATTAAGACCCACTCTGACTCAGTTGGGCCATAGCTTAACTAAAAATAAGGTCTTCAAGGGGTCCTATTTGCAATGGGTTCAGGCCCACAAGGACATGGATTAAGATTAAGAACATGTGTTTGTTGGGGAACATAATTCAACCTAACATAGTGTTGTTTTAAACTGCTAAATTTGTAGTGATTTGCTAAATGCTTATAAAAAACCAGTATAGGTAATAAAGTTCAGGAGAAACCAAGGAAATTATTACCAGAAAAATCAGAATGAAGTTTGCCTCTTTGAAGGAAATAGTTTGTTATGTGGCAGCAACACATAAGAGGCTTCTAGGAAACTGGCAATGATCTACTTATTGCCTTGGGTAGTGGCTCCCCAGCTGATCATATAATTATTGGCCTTTGACCTGTACAAATATATTTTACCCTATTGTATGAATTCTGTACTTCACAATAAAAAAACGGAAAACAAAACCTCAAGAGTATAGACCTCAAACCTTACCTTCCATGGAACTTTGAATTGCCTCCCACAATATAAGGTAAAAGTAGGCATTCCTGTTCCATTCATTTTGGCCTTAGCCTTGATAATTTATTTGCCTAAGGGAATGATAGCAGATGAGATGTGAGCAGAGCTATAAATGCAGTTTGGTCTTCCTTGTGTGCATTCACCATGAGGTTAGACAATTGTTGCAGACCTGAAGTTCACCTGCATCTTGGAGCCCAGCTCTGTAGACCCAATCAGACCAGAGAAGCCTAAGAGATGAGCTGAACCCTAGGCAATCCACAGAAGAGTGATGGAAGAAAGTAAATTGTTATTGTAAGAGAAGAAATTTTGGACTTCTTTGATATGCAAAAATATTGTAGCAAAAACTTACTATTACAGTAATTAGCCCTGGAACTGGGTGTTGAAAAATTTGAAACCAGGAAAAGGTACAAATTAAACCATATTGATAGAAGAATGGACATCCTTTTGGTTTAGTGGCAAAATAATTTGATGAAACAATCATTTGTGTGGTAACTTGTGTCATTGGGTAGGAAGACTTCAAGTTCAAGGCAGAGTGTTAAAAAATTGAGTTGGTCATTAGGGGCAGTATTTTATAAGCTACTAAAAGGAAGAGATGGGCTCAGAAATGAACTAGTTGGTTTACATGTAAAATTGAGGGAAAGTATAGAAAAGTTAACAATTCTAGAAAGTGCAGGGCTTTAGAAAAACTGTTTTGAAAGATCTACTAAAATTCACACTTAGGGCAAAAATAAAGGACAGATCTATTAAGACAGTGGCTCAGAGTAGAAAACAAACCAAGAGTTCACTTTAACTCAATTGTTAAGGGTAGAAAATTAAGATTGTCCCTAAGAAATTGTTTCAGTGGCAAAATGCCCCTAGAGAGGAGACTATGGGAGTGGTTTCACAGAAGCCTATAGAGAGCTGTGTTTCCAAAATATATCCAACAGTTTTTAAAAGAGTTATACTTCCAAATATGCCACTGTCATGGATTACAAGAGACTAATCATGGATTAAAAGAGCTTTCTTCAAAAAACTAAAAAAAACTTTGGTTTCCAAGTTTTTAGAAAGGAAGCTGGCTGAGAAAACTGATTTGCTATCAAGGATGATATATTTTTAAATCTGCTCGTTCGATGTGATCAAGAAGCTTGATAAACACCCAGGACAACTAACAAGGAGATGATAATGGACAACTCCCATCCTAAGGAACAGACAGTGTCTGCAACTGCAAGCAAGATAGTTCCATCCATCTGTCCCATGGGATAAGCCCTCTCTCAATTAGAAACAGAGTGGGCATCACCATTTCAAAATCCTCAAGATTGGAGAATAAACAATGGACTATAGAATACTTATTATTCTATGATAGACTTATCATTCTAGCAATAGAAGAAGTTTTATCACTGATATAAAGGCAGTGGCCACCAAAGTTTCTGAGGGGAGGGAGAGGGAAGAATAGGTGTAATAAGGGAGCATTTTTGGGACATTGGAATTTTCCTGCATGACATTGCAATGATGGCTACAGGCCATTATATATTTTGTCGTAACCTACAAAATTGCATGGGACAGAGTGTAAACTATAATGTAAACTATATTCCAATGCTTCTTATTCCACGTTTAGTTGCAATGCTTCAATATGTGTTCATCAATTGTAATAAATGTACCACACTAATGAAAGATGTTGTTAATATGGGAAAGTGCTGGAGGAGGTGGGGATGGGACTTACGGGATTCCCCTATATTTTTAATGAAACTTTTATGTAATCTAAAGCTTCTTTAAAAATAATTTTTGAAAAACTAATTAAAACAAACAAAAAAAGACATCCAGGAATGTACATCAAGGAGGCATGAAGAACAATGGACTGGAAAGCTACTGCAGGGAAATATACAGGAGAATAATTAAGAAACATTCTCCACCACCTGGAGAGTTAGTAACATTTGTTCTGAAAAATTTCTGAATTGCTAAGGACCATTGAGTGTTTATGTCTCTGATTCTTCCCTTTGTTAAATGAGAGCATTTATTGAAGTTTTCCTCTTTTTATTCCAGTATTGTAGTTTGGATATGTGGTGGATATTATCTTTCTTTATTAAGTCTCTGGATCAAGACATATTCAGAACTGAAAATGTCATAAGATCCTAGAACTTGAGTTAAATATTATAATTGTATGAGACTTTTGAGCATGTGGGGGATCAGGTGAATATATTTTGGTGTAGGAAGAAAATGAATAGAGATGACCAAAATAGCATATTTCTGGGAGATTGCAATTTTAGTCTTTGTTCTTCACTCCCTCCATAGAGTTTTATTTTAACATATTCATTGAGATATATTTCACATATTGTAAAACTCATCCATTTAAAATGTATAATTCAATGTTTTTTAATATACTCACATCATCGTGCAACCATCAACACAATCAAATTTTATAACACTGTTTTCCCCTTAAAACAGTTGATACTCATTTGCAGTCAATACTCATTCCATCTAACTC
>JAQZBX010104172.1:0-10977 GCA_029593785.1 Cabassous unicinctus | reverse complement strand
TATATATATATATATATAAAACATTTATGTAAGCAAATGCACATATATGCTTATATGTTTATATATTATTTTACAAATATTGGTCAGTATTGTGAAAATTTTGATTTTTACCCACAATAAAATAAATTAAATTAAATTAAATATAAAAAAATAAAAAATAAAAAATTACTTGTGAAAATATTTAGCCAAGGAAACACAAGAAATTAACACTAAATGTGACAAAACGTTGCTGCAACAAATTAAAGAAGATATAAATAAATGGGAAGATAGCTCATGTTCATGGATAGGAAGACTATATTTTAATATCACATCACTCCTCAAAGTGATCTACAGATCCAAAGTGATCCTTATGAAAATTTCAACTGCTTTTTTGGCAGAAACAGAAAAGCCTACCCTAAAATTCATATAAAATTTTAGTGTATCTCAAATGTCTAAAACAATTTTGCAAAGAATAACATTTGGAGGACTCAAACTCCTTGAAATGAATATTACTACAATTTTAGAATAATTTAGAGTGTGGCTCTAGCATAAAAATAGACATACAATAATGGAATATAATTGAGAGTCTAAAAATAAACCCACATGTATCTAAACAATTAATTTTCAAAACAGGTGTGAAACCCATTCAATGGTCATTAAAGATTTTTTTTTATAAATGGAATAAGGAAAACTAGATATCTACATGAATGAGGTTGGACCCTTACTTTACACCACATACAAAAATTAGCTTTAAAAACCCTCTTACTTAAAAGTAAGAGCAAAAACTAAAAACCTTAGAAGAAACATAGGTATAAATCTTCATTATCTCAGTTTTGACAATCATTTCTTAGCTATATCACCCAAATCACAAACAACAACAAAATAAATTAGACTTATCAAACCACTTACGCATCCAAGGACATTAACAAGAAAACAAAAAGACAATCTATGGAATGGGAGAAAATAATTCTAAATCATGTATCTATAAAGGGTCTAGTAACTAAAATACATAAAGAACTCTTGCAACTCAAAAATCAAAAGAAAAGCAGTCCACTTAAAAAACAGGCAATGGATTTGAATAGACATTTCTTCAGAAGCAATACACAATTGGCCAATAAGCACCTGAAAAGAGATTTAACAGAATTAGTTCTCAGCAAAATAAAAATCAATAGCACAAAAACAAAATGACAAAATCTTCAACTACAAACCTGCGAGGATGGCTATAATTTTAAAAAATGGAAAATAACAGCTGTTAGGGAAGAGATGCAATAATTAAAACTTCCATACTTTTCTAGTGGGTGTTCCTCAAAAAGGTAACCTAGGTTTACCATATGACCTCTCCTAGATATACACACAAAAGAATTGGAAACAGGTTTTCAAACAAAAACTTGTACACGAATCTTCAAAGCAGCACTGTTCGTAATAGCCAAATGTAAAAACACTCCAAATATCCCCCAATTGCTACTTCATGCTATTGTATGAATGAACTTTGAAAGCATTCTAAGTGAAAGAAGCCAGAAATAAAAGGCCACATATTGATGATTCCATGTATATGAAATATCCAGAATAGGCAAATCCACAGAAACAGGAAGCAGTTTAGTGATTATCAGTGACTGGGAAGCATGGGGAGTAAGAGGTGAATGCTTGAAGGGAGTGGGGTTTTCTTTTGTTGTGATGAAAACATACTGGAACTAGAAAAGGTTGATGGTTTCACAACACTGTAAATTTACTAAAAGCAGTGAATTGCACACTTTAAAATGGTTAAATTGGTGAGTTTTAAATTGGGAAAATATACCTCAATTTTTCAAACCTATCAAAATATGTCCTTTAGTCTGAAAATAAAAAATTGGGGGGCATCAAAAGACTTTGTCATGGAAGTGAAAAGACAACCTACATAGTGGGAGAAAACATTTGGAAACCAAATATCTGATAAGATTGAATTCCCAGAATGTGTAAATAAATCCTACAATGCAACAAAAAAAAGATGAACAACCCACTTTAAAAAGGAGCAAATGACTTGAATGGAAATTTGTCCAAAGACGATATACAAATGTCAAACAGCACATAAAAAGATGCTCAACATCACTAGTTATTAGGAAAATGCATATCAAAACCACAATAAGATACCATTTCATACCCACTACAATGGCTATTGCAAAACAGAAAATTACAAGTGCTGAAGAGGATTTGGAAAATAGGAACACTCATTCATTGCTGGAGGGGGAATGTGAAATGGTATAGCCACTGTGGAAAACAGTATAGCAGTTCCTCAGGAAGCTAAGGGTAGAATTAACTGATGACCTGGCAATCCCACTACTAGGTATATAACCAGAAAGATTGAAAGCAGGGACTCAAACAGGTATTTGCATGGCAATGTTCATGGCAACATTATTCAAAATTGCCAAAAGATGAAAGCAACCCAAGTGTTCATCAGCTGATAAATGGATAAACAAATGTGATATTTACATACTATGAAGTATTATTCAGTCCTAAAAAGGAATGAAGTCCTGATGCATGCGACAGCATGGATGAACCTTGAGGACATTATGTTGCGTGAAATAAGCCAGACAGAAAAGGAAAAATATGTGTGATATCACTGAGGTGAGCTAATTATAATAAGCAAACTCCTGGAGTTAGAATCTAGAATACAGGTTACCAATGGATAAATTGGGTTTAGAGACAGAAGTTGATGCTTACTTTTAATAGAATTTCTATTTATGTTGGTTATAAAGATTTGAATATGGGTGGTGGTGATGTTAGCACATTACTGTGAGTGTAATTAACAGCCACAGCAGAGGTTGGCTAAACTGAGATGTTAATCAATCCATACCTCCTTTTCTCTCCTAAATCCATGCCTCCTGTTTTGATCCCATGACTGCAACTTGAAGTTGGTCCTTGGGCTGGAGATAATCCTCCAGAAGTTTTTATAAATCTGTTCCAATTCATTTAATAATAATTGATTGAGGCTCTATTGTGCATTGTCCACCATTTGTATATGTGAGAAAGACTGTGTTTGTATGTGTATGTTTCTGCTGTAAGCCTAGAAAGTAAGTGCAATACCTGCCCTCCAAGAAACTGTGCTCTCATTGTAGAGATAAGAACCACACCTAAGTCACATATCACTTAGATCAGAAGTCTTTTTCTCTCAACAATACCAACCCAAAGCACACACACATGCATAGTGGAAAACGTGTGAAAGCCATTTGTACAATTATAAACTGTTAAACACAGAATGCTAATATAAACTGCTGAAAAATCATCAGAGGGTTTTAATGGGAGAGGAAGAGTCTTGGAGATTGGGGTGAGCATAGAGTTACACCTGCCCCTCCAGGATGTCTGTTAGAATTCTGAAAAGATATTGGGGAGTGTTGTGGACCACAAAGGCCCAGCTGAAGGAGATGGCATATTTAGACATGGGGAAATTTTCCAGCAGAACTTTATAGTCTATAATAACTTTGCCAATAACCTTATCAAGATAGAGCCACGTAGAGCTGATGCAAAGCTCAGAGATGGTACAGCAGAGAGCCAGGGAAGGCAAGAACTCCATGGAACCACTGAGGGCCAATATGATATCTATGAAAATGAAGATCTGACCAAGTAGTAGGATATAGATAGTGAAAGAGAACAGGGTCATGCCTCCTGGCAACTGTTGTAGAAAGAAGAGACTACAGTCCTACTTCCAGTTTATTTCCAAAGACCAGTGCCTATAAATGGCCTTAGAGAACCACACTATTACAGAGTTCCTCCTCCTCCTCAGGCTGTTTGCTGACCCCAAGAGCCAGTCTCTGCCATCCTGAGCATCAGCTCCACAGGCCGAGCCAAGGCCTTCTCCTCCTTCTCTCCCGCCTCACTGCAGTGACCTTGTTCTCTGGCTGCTATTCTTCACCATCTAATACCACCCTCAGGTTCCCCACTGGAGTGGATCCTCTCTATGCGGTACAGTGAAATCACTCCCTTAGTGAATCCTCACTTCTATAGCCTAAAGAACAAGGAGGTGAAGGCAGCTATGAGAAGAATGATGATGCTGCCACTCAACTTTAAGTCAAGCGGGAAATGGGTCTTTGATCAGCTTAGCTTAGAGAAAAACAGAAGTGATGAGATTTAAAAGCAGAAGGGCCATAGAGTCTGACATTGGAATAAATAGATCCAGAAGAGATCTTTGCTTCTGTTTGACCCAGTGGTAGTCAGTAGACACATGATTAGACTATTGCCAGCAATTTTTGAGTGATGTCTTCCACTCAGAAAACTTCTTATAAACCCTATCACCACACTCTAAACCTTGCTCACCTGAAAATGGAGTTCCTTAACATTTCTTAATCATGTTCTGTAAAATATCTAGCAAAGCATAATCTAACAAATGTAATTCCTGCTGGAAAGTGGCCACTACCCATTTATATTTTTGTTGGAAATCTTCTATTTGCTATTGGTTCTATTTGCTAGATATCAGAGTCCTAAGAACCATGGACAGTGCATCAGGCCACCACAGCCCAGGTTCTGCACAAATCTTACTTAGCACGTATTTGTGAGAATTCCATTTGATGTTTTGCTACCCGACTTGATTCCAGACAAAGTGGGCATTAGAGGCAATGATGAGTCTGTGGAGCTTTACAAACTTCACACCTATCTGTTTTTCTTGAGAGTATACCTACAATTATTTTAAACCTTGCAAAGAAAAATTTCAGCACAATTTTTCCAACAGTATGTGCTCATTTGGTGTCTCTGTAACACTCTGATAATTCTCACAATATGTCAAACTATTTTGTTGCTATTATATTTGTTATGGGCATCTGTGAGCAGTGATCTTTGACATTACTTTATATATAAATATAGAAGATACTTAGTTTACATAAATGTTACATAAAAATATAGGGGATTCCCATATGCCCTGCTCCCTACATCTCCCACATTATCCCACATTAACAACATCCTTCATTACTGGGGTACATTTGTTACAATTGGTGAAAACATTTTGGACCCTTGCCACTAAGCATGGATTATAGTTTACATTGTAGTTTATACTCACTCCTGCACAATTTTGTAGGTTATGGCAAGATCTGTAATGCCTGGTATCTGTTGTTGTCATTCAAAACAAATCCCAAGTCTGGAAAATGCCTCCATATTACACCTGTTTTTCCCTCTCCCTGCCCTCAGAACCTCCAGTGGCCATTGCCTCCACATCAATGATATAGGTGTTGGCTGCAACTCTGCTGAGAGTCAGGGCTCAACCAGTATATAAACAGCTAGAAGATTCAAGTCTCTGGGACACATATTTAATGGATATAGTGCTAATTATAGGTTCAAATCAAAAGTGCATAAGAAAAATGTGTAGGAAAGTTATAAATTCCAAGGTAAGGCACACTGACAGGGTGCTGAATTCCTGGGGTTGTCTGCCCTGGACCATATATTGTCCAGGCATCTCTAGAGCCCTCAGAAGCCCCCTGCTTGAGGCACTGCTTACTGTGGCATTCAGAGAGATCCTCCTAAGATGTTAATAAGCATCATCTCTGGAATGACTTCCCGATTCACTTTGAAATCTCTTAGCCATAAAAACTCATTTGTATTTAATATTTCCCCTTTTGGTCAAGGTCCTTTTCCAAATGCATCAATAGTTGACACTTGGTAATAATTCCTCGATGCCAGGGAAGCTCATTCATAGGAGTCATGTCCCACTGTGGAAGGAAAGTAGTGAGTTCATATGCTGAGTTTGGCTCAGAAAGATGCTACATTAGAGCAATAAGGAAGCTTTCAGGAGTTAACTCTTAGGCAATATATAATACTAGGCTAAGTTTCAATTTCACAAGAACAAGGTTCATAAGTACAAGCATTTAATACCAAGGGCCTGACATATTGGTCTTTCCTCCTTCACTAGGTACTGCCCATGTACACTAGGGATTCTTGCCACTCTATTAGAGAATGTAGCAGGACTTCCAAGGGTGGGAATTCAATATTCTTTCAGTTATTGTATGTGTCTCTGTCTACTGAGAAAACATCCCATGACCACCTGAAGACATTAATATTCCATACGGGCATGCCCCAGGTGCACCCATCCCCACACATCCCCCCACCACAGACACCCCACACCAGGATCCTCCCCTGCCACATTTGCATCACATCTATAATACAAAACTTCCCCCAAAAACATAGCCAAAAAAATTAATCAAAATAATAAAAAATTAAAAATAATATAATTAAAATAAAGAAATATATATATATACAATTTTTATAAATGTTTATTGACTTTCATTCTCATAAGATCTGTTATCTTTTATGGTCAGTGACAACGTTTTCTGTATGTTCTCACAGTGTTTTATTTTTTCCAATTAATTTTCAAAGAATCTTGAGGTAACAGAAAAGTCACATAGAAAATATAGGATATTCCCATAAATCCCAACCCTTACACCTGTCATATTTTCACCTGTTAATATCACTTTACATGAGTATGGTACAAATGTTAGAATTGAGGAACAAATATTGAAGCATTGTCACTAACCATGGTCAATGGTTTTCATTATGCTTCATATTCTGTACCATATACTTTTATAAGTTCTAACAAAACATAATGGCCTGTATCTGTCATTGCAAGGTCATGAAGAACAATTCCAACATCCTAAAAATACCCCATGCTTCATCCATTCTTCCCTCCCCTTCCCCTCAGAACACATGGTAACCACAAGGTTGCACTTTTTGAAGAATAAGGCTCATGTTTACATGCACTAATTTGAGGGCTTGCCATACTGGTCCTTCTTCTTCTATTAAGCACTATGTTTTGAGGGACTCTTACCCCCCTATTTGAGAACCTAACAGGACTCTCAATGATGGGAGTTTAATGTTTTCTTGTTTGTTGTGTGGATCTCCACCCAGTGAAATAACGTGCTACAACAGGATGAACATTTTCATATTCCATAGAATCATGCCCCAGGGTCACCCTTTCCCACATATCCTCCCACCCTTGATGACCTGCACCAATAACCACCCCCTACCATATTTGCTAAAAGAATATTTCCACCATTGTAGTTTTAACCACAGACCTGCAAGTCCCCAGAGTTTACAAGTTCCTCCTACCAGCCCTCCCCACAGTTCCGTGGATATCCTACCAAACCCCCTCCACCCTGCTCACTCCAACATTCCAGGAACATCGACCCCCCTCACATCCCTGTACCACTATTGCCCCCATGCATTGCCAAGCTACTCCCTTCCACTTTATCATAGGTTATGCCCAAACTGGGCATCAGCTCAACACACTTTCCTCCCTACTGTCTCCTGATGACCTATCTTTCAGACTCTAGCTCTGAGTCTGCTCAATTTGCTTGAGTCATATCAGTGAGCTCATGTAATATTTGTTCTTTAGTGACTGGCTTACTTCAGTCAACATAAGGTCTTCAACATTCATCCATATTGTCCATTCATCCATGTTTATCCACTTATCTGTTGATGGAGACTTGCATTTTATCCATCTTTGGGCATTAATAAATAATGCCAATATGAACATGGTGTGAATATATCTTTTTGTGTCCCTGCTTTCAATTCTTCTGGGTATATACCCAGAAATGTAATTGCTGTACTGTATGGCCGTTCGATAGTTAGCTTCCTGAGGAACTGCCAAACCATGCTGCACAATTGATGGATGTGGATGACCAAATACCTGAAAGTAACTTGTTTCTTTCCTTGTTGCTAGGATACAAAGGAAAGATTTATATGTAAATTAGAGGGTAATGAGATGCAACCCTCTCTTGGTATCAAATTCTGTTTCTTGTGGTCAAGAACATCTTGTTGAAGAAATGAAGTATGAAAACTAGCTTCAACCAGTGGCCAAACCTGCGCAGAAGTCCCTGGCTCACCTCACTTCAACTTGCTTAATTAACATAGTCAAATTTCCACCATGGGGTAGAGTTATCCACCCCTTTTTTGTTCATGCAATATATGTGCAAGCATGATTTCCTGAACATACTAAACATACAATTATATAACTAGCTATGTATGTTCATCCATATGCATAAAAGCTAATGCATAATCAAAGCAAATGCTAAATAGTAACTTAGGTATTTAACAAGAGTAAAACTTCATTACAGGGAGTCTGGTCTGAGTCACTTTAGACTGACCTATTGTCCTACCAATGCAGACTTAATAAATGTAAGTTCTGCCTAACTCTTGTGTTAAACTCTTTTTCTCTACATTTCTGGTTATTCCCAAAGGCCCACCTTTGGGGCCTAACACAATGGTTGCAACCTTCTATATACTCTCCAACAGTGGATGATTGTTCCCTTTACACCACATCCTCTCCAACACTTGTAATTCTCTGTTTTCTTAATAGTCACCAGTCTAATTGGCATAAAATGATATCTCAATGTAGTTTTGATTTGCATTTTCCTATCAGCTAGTGATGTTGAGCATCTTTTCATGTGCTTTTTAGCCATTTGTATTTCCATTTTGGGAAAGTGTTTTTTCAAATATCTTGCTCATTTTTTAAGTGGGTTGTTTGTCTTTTTATTTTCGAGATGTAGGATTTCTTTATATATGCTGGACATTGTCTCTTATCAAATAAATGGTTACCAAATATTTTCTTTCACTGAGTAGGCTGCCTTTTCACTTTCTATACAAGGGGTTCTTATCCTTTATTGTTCCACAGACTCCTCTGCCAGTCAGATGAAAACCACGGACCCCTTACTAAGTCCACACTATACTGTGTATTATTTAATAAATATATTACACCCACACCATCATGTCCCCACAAGAATAATGATTTGTTTTGAATTTTCAGTTGAAGTTCACAAACCCCCTGAAATCTTCCCATGAACAATGCAGACATGGTTAAGAATGCCTCTTTAAAAAAAACTCCTTTGAAACACAAAAGTTTTTAATTTTGTGTAGGACCCATTTATCTATTTTATCACTTGTTGTTCGTGCTTTGAGTGTAAAGTTTATGAAACAATTTCCTATTACAAGATCTCAGGGATATTTCCCTACATTTATTTCATTTTATTTTTTTAAAAGATACTTAGATTACACAAATGTCACATAAAAAATATAGGAGCTACCCATATGCCCTGCTCCCTACATCTCCCACATTTTCCCGCATTAACAACGTCCTTCATTAGTGAGGTACATTCATTACAATTGATGAAAACATTTTGGAGCATTGCCACTAAGCATTGATTATAGTTTACATTGTAGTTTATTGCAAGGTATGTAATGTCCTGCATCTGTCGTTGTAATGTCATTCAGGAAAAATCCCAACTGTGGAAAATGTCCCCGTATTACTCCTGTTTTTCCCTCTCCCTGCCCTCAGAACCTCTGATGGCCACTACCTCCACATCACTGATATAATTTCTTCCATTGCTAGAATCACAATAAGTCTATAGTAGAATACCAGTTAGTCTACTTTAGTCCATAGTTGATTCCCCAAGCCTGAGGATTCTGACATGGTGATGTCCACTCCATCTCTAATTGAGAGGGGGCTGTGATTCCATAGGGACAATGGTTGGGACTCTCTTGCTTGCAGTTATAGACTCTCTTGGTTCCTTGGTATGGTAGTTGATCATCATCACCTCCTTGTTAATTGTCCTGGGTGAGACCAATGAACTGGAGAGCAGGCGTTGCAATTCCATTGAGATTCAGGACCCAGCTGGCACATGGACATCCCAAAGATTTAAGCCTCTTTGATGTACATCTAACAACTCTAGTACTAAATAAAGGTTCAAATAGAAAGATAGAAGAGCCATGTGTAGGGGAACCACAACTGAGTGTAACTCTGTCACTCTGGGGATCATAAATTCCAAAGTAGACTCCACTGACAAGGCACCAAACTCCTGAGCTATCTGCCTTGACTATAGGGTTTATATGTCTCCTGAGCCCTCAGGAGCTCCACTATTTGGGGGTAGTATCTACTTTGGCAGTGAAAGAGATCCTGCTGAGAAGTGTGTAAGCATAACCTTTGAATGACCTCTTGACTCACTTTGAAGTCTCTTAGACATATAAACTCATTTGTCTTTATCTTTCCCCTTTTTGGTCAAGATCTTTTTCCAGTTGCATTGCTACCTACATTATTTTTTAGGAACTTTATGGTCTTGGCTCATATATTTACATATTTCATCCATCTTGAGTTAACTTTTGTATAGTGCATGAGATGGTGATCCTCACTCATTCTTTCCAATTTGGATACATTTTATTTCCTTTCTTACTTAAGTCCTCAAGCAAGTATTTCTAACAAAATGTTAAATAAGAGCAGTGGCAGTGGGCATCCTTGCCTTGTTCTAGATCTTAGAAGGAATGCCTTTAGTATTTTACCATTGAACATGATGTTAGCTGTGGGTTTTTTCATATATACTCTTTATCATGTTGAAGAAGTTTCATTCCATTCTTATCTTTTGATGTGTTTTTATCAAGAAAGAATTCTGTATTTTCTCAAATTCTTTTTTTGCATCAGTAGAGATGATGATGTGATTATTTTCTTTCAGTTATTGTGGTGTATTGCATTGATTATTTTATCCAACACTCCTTTTGCCCCCTTTCGCTTCTCTTCTATCTCTTGGATGCCTATAATGTGTATGTTCATGCATTTCATTTTGTAATTCAATTCCTTGAGTCCCTGCTAAATTTTACCTATTTTATTTATCTGTTCTACTATCTGTCTGATTTTAGATGTATTATCTTTGACATCACTAATTCTTTCCTCTGCCTGTTCAAATCTGCTGTTATGTGCTTACAGCCTATTTTAGATTCCTTGCATTTTGCCATTCCTAACCATCAAATCTTTTGTCTTTTTAAGTATGGTTATGACTTCTTCAGTATGTTCCCCCAATATCTTCTTAATATCTTTATCTCTTCCTTGACTTCATTAAGTTGAATCATGATATTAATTCAGACATCCTTGATTAGTTGTTCCACATTCTGCCTCTCCTCTTGTGTTTTTTTGTTCATTAGACTGGGCCATGTCTTCCTTCATCTTAGTATAGCTTGTGTTTTTTTGTTTGTTTGGTTTGTGTGTGTGTGTGTGTGTGT
>JAQZBX010104171.1:0-10975 GCA_029593785.1 Cabassous unicinctus | reverse complement strand
AGTTTAACCACAAGTCTAGCATATCTAATCTTAGACATCAGAGCAAGAACTACTATGCCGTAAGTTACTGTTCCTAAAAAGTTAACATCCTGTCACCATGGAACTGAAAGCGCTTATCTCAAGTCTATATGACGTCTACAACCTTGCATAACTTCAAAGAGAATGCTTACGCTTGCCAAAAAATAGAATATAAAAACTGAGCTTATCTTGCAATAAAGTCAGTCGTCAGTCATCAATTCTCACTCAATCTGGTGTGCGACTCATCACTCTCGCCAACGCCCTTAACCACCTTCAGCCTGGTCCCTCGATGCCGCGGCTGGACCGCGGCAACATGGCCTTCTTTTCTGTGTCTGTCTGTCTGTGTCCAGTGCTCCCCTTCTTATAAGGACAGTGGTCATACTGGGTTAAGGCCTATCTTAGACCAGTTTGGCCTCATCTTAACTACTCACATCTTCAATGATCTTATTTCTGATTCTTTTTGGGGGAAACAACTCACCTCTTAACAAGCTGGGATTCAAACCCTGTCTATCTAGCTCCAGAACCCACGTTCTGAAACACTACACTATGTGTCCAGCACCTCCTAAAACCCAAAAGGTTGCATTCTCCTTAGCACTACAGCCTTTCAGAATATCCACCTCATGGACTAAAATTTCTCCCTTGAAATGCACCTGGCCAGGAAAGTAAACCATCAAAAATACCTGGGTTTTAATATAATTTATTAAGAACTTGAATTATAGAGAACAAATTCTTTTATACCTAAAGCCTTAAGTGATTTTTAAAAGATCTGACCACAGAACAATATATTTCCTTGATTGCATTCTGTTTTGCTGAGATATAAATTTCAGGCTTTCTTCAACTATTTCTATTTATTAATGACAACCTGTAGAATGCCTAAGTCTTTAACCTAAATGGCATAGCTATGAAAATGAACCTAAGATAAAACAGAAAAAAGTGAACTTTTAATTTTCCTGAAGTTAATGTAATTGGGAACAATTACTGGATACAAATTACATGAGTAATGGGCAATATGGAGTGTCTACAATTCGAAGCTTCATGCTCTAGCTATTGTTGGAGAAATTTAAAACATAGGAACCACAGTTTCATCTCTTAGAAAATATAGTCTAATGGAAAGATGCCATAAAAATAAGGATGTGTAATAACATGGTTCAACCTATATGAAAGTGGAAGTGTCGAGGAATGCAAAGCTATAATAGAAATAAAATGCACATTCTTGCCCTTAGAAGCTTCTACTTTTGGGAGGCGTGGGGTATATGTACACTGCCCCACCTATCTACACACACACATGCATAAACACACCATATCCACACGCTGTAGAATCAGGTGGATTGAAGAACTAGAATGATGGTGCACTTCGTCACTACCCTTCTGCAGCTAAGAGTCCTCTTTCCTTGTAAAGTGCAGAGGTTGGGTGATTGAAGGGAAGATGGAAAAGCAGCGTAAAACAATCCACTTCTTACCCTTATTTCTTCTAGCCTAGAATTTGTTTCCTTTCAAACTCAATAATGTCAGGCTTAAACATGGTGTCTTTGGCAGAAAGAACAGTGAAGGGTTCAAGAAGCACAGGGATCCTGGCATTATCAGAGGGAAACCAATGTGATAATGTTGGGTGGAAATACCAAGTCCACAATTAGGCAAACAACTCTGTGGAGGCTTAATGAACAGCCAAGCGAAATTAGGTTTAATCATTTCTCACAAGATGGACTGAGTGTGAACAGAAATCTCTGTATATTGTTTCAGAGCAAAAATACCTATAAACAAAACTGCAAAAGGGCCCAGGAGGATGATGTTTGGCTTTATTTTCTACCAGGGATGCCAGGTTCAGTCAAAAAGAGCAGAGCATCGAAGCTGGCTTCAGGAGTGTGGCACTCTCTGAACCCTCCTAGGCTGGACCACTTCAAATTTCTTTTTTGGTCTCCTTAGCCTTGACTCTTTGGATACGATTGGCGTTGAAGCAACTTGCCCTCTCTAGGAGAACAGAAATGTTCAAGAGAGTGAAGGGAAAAAGAAGGTTCTGAAGCTGCCCAGTGCAATAACCTGACTAATACAGTTTGGTTCCTAGCAGCATTATCATAGCTAAGATAGCTGGTCACTGCTCATGCTGAATTAAAGATTGACGCTATTGGCTTTTTCCCATTTCAGAGATAGTATTCTCTTTAAGTCCATGTGAAATTACAATACATCATATCACAACAAGTGGAAAAGGCTTACCTATATACAAATACATCCTATTCAAAGAAGTTTGGAGGAAAAAAGAATGGGATTCAATAAACAGAAATAATATGATGCTTTCTAGATGGTCAAAGTTTCCTAAATAATTTAGAACTCTAATATATTGTTTAGAGGTGCTTCAATGTATAAAGTAGGTTTTTATCTGTCCTGTAACAACTTTTTAGGAAAACCATTAATCCAAAAAGTGAAAATTGAAATTCCCTTGAGGAGATTAAAGGTTGGTTCCATTCCAAGAAAGCAGCAAAAGAGGGCTCAAAATGGTTCAGTCCAGTCAGCCTCCTGGAAAGTGACAGATGCAAAGCTCACTTCTGAGTATGTTGTCTGAATACATGCCCTTGTCTTCACAACCAATCCATTAACTCCTTATATTCCAAAGCCTGTAGTTAGAAGAGATGGGACATTTTCCCTTCATCCTTTTCTCAAAGGATATGAGAATTTGATTATGAAATATTGAATGAGCCCTTTCCACATGCTATACCCAGAAATAGCGGGAGCAAAAGGGGTTGAGAGGTCAGGAAATAAAACCTTTCTCTTCTGTTTACTATTTTTATTGTTACATGCATTTCCCTTATCTTTGGAGCTCTGTATTTGTATTGCCACTGCTCACCAGGCATCCCTACTTGGATGTCGTAGTGGACATCTCAAATTTACCATGTCTAAAACTGAACTACTGATCTCTCTAATACAGGGGTTCGTATCCTTTTTTTTTGTTCCACAGACCCCTTTGCCAGTCAGGCGAAAACCATGGACCCCTTACTAAGTCCACACTATACTGTGTATTATTTAATAAATATATCACACCCGTACCAACACGTCCTCACAAGAATGTTGTTTTTTTTTAAATTTCAATTCAAGACCACTGGTAAGAACCCCTGTTCTAATATCTGACTCCACCCATAGCCTTTACTGTCTCAGATGATAGTGATGCCACATTTCCCTCTGTTAAGTTCCAAGCCTATAGACTCATCCTGGACTCTTTCTCACACCATGGATCCAATCTGTCAGGACATCCCATAGGCTGTTTTCAAAGTACATACAGAGTATGACCACATTTAACCACCTTCAGTGCTATCTCTCAGGTCCACACTGACATCTCTCTTACCT
The DNA here is from genome assembly GCA_029593785.1 of Cabassous unicinctus. Taxonomy (NCBI): domain Eukaryota; kingdom Metazoa; phylum Chordata; class Mammalia; order Cingulata; family Chlamyphoridae; genus Cabassous; species Cabassous unicinctus. The sequence continues at coordinate 7,621 of JAQZBX010104171.1, read as the reverse complement.
GAATTAATGAAATAACCTCCTAACTGGTGTCACCAATTCCAATCATTGCCCCCTATAGTCGATTTGCAACACAGCAATAGCCTTAAAAATGTAAGGCAGATTGAGTTACTTCTCTGTTCAACACTCTCCATGGCTCTGTTCCAAAATCTGTTCCCTCCCATTAGCTCTCTGGCCTGATCCTTCCCCATGTTCTCCTTTCTCACCCTGCTTAAGCCACTAAGAGTTTCCTTGCTATTCCTTGAATATACCAGACCAATGGCAGCTTGTAGGTGCTGGACATTCCCTCTGTACCCACCTCTTTCAAGTCTTTGTTCAAATGTGACCTTCTCAATAAGTCTTATCCTGACTACCCTATTTTAAATTGCACCTTCCTTGGCACTCTCAATACCTATAACCTTGTCCTATTATTTTCCATTGTAATTTCATCTGATGCATGAACAAGTCTCTTTTATTCTATTTCTAAAGCTAATTGTGTGGTTGAGTTGGGTTATTTTGGCACTATTAATCTGGATAGAAATTGCTGGGTCTGTTCCCTCTTGGTGAAATACAAGTTGTAATTTGGTTCTGGTATCCTACTTAGAGAAAATTTCCCCAAATCTCTCCCACATTCAAACTTACCTTCATCCCTATACACCCCGAAGGTCTAGGGTCCCATACCTCAAGGTGAAGTCTTCAGCTTCTGGGTCAGAGTAGATCCCTGCACTCTGCTCTGGATTCTGTGCCCCCTACTTCTTCTCTCCATTAATTACCTCTGCTCACACTTCTACCCTTTAATTTCCTCATTCTTCTCTACTTTTCCCATCAGAAAAACAACAACACTCAAATCTTAAAAATTCTCCCCTTTGCAATTGCAGGTAGTCTTTCTGAATGATTATTCTACACTTGCTCTTCAATGCCTTTCTTTATACAACCCAGAGCAATCAGGCCTCCACCTTCTCCTCTGTATTAAAACTATGGTCAATAAGATAATATCCAAGGACCTTCAGCATGCTAAGTCCATGCGCAACATTCAGACCTTACTTTAGTTGGTCTGGCTTCAGTTCCAATGATCTTGAAATTCTCATTCTTAACCTTAAATTTCTTCTTTTCTGTTTATAAGTTTCAATCTCCTTTTTCAGTTTGCCTTTTAGTAGGACATTAAATAATTGTGACTCCAAAGTTGTATCCTATGCCTTCTTTGCTTGTCACCTCACATTCTCCAGGATTCACTCCCACAACTTCAACTACTGTCTGTATGCAGTTGAATCCCCAAATCACAACTGCAGCCAAGATCTTCCTCCAGTTCTCCAGACTCTCATGCATAACTTTTCACTGGGCATCGTCACTTGATGAGCTTAAGGTATCTCAAACTCAACCTGTTTAGCAATGAGTCCCCTTTGCCCTCAACCCTGACCCTCCTCTCATGCTCTCCATAAATAGCACCGTTATTTAGTCATTTGCTTTAGCCAGAATCCCAGAGGTTATCATTGCCAATGCCCATATCTCTACCTCCAATTGACTAAGTCCCAAATTTCTACTTGGTAAGGAGTTATAAAATCAGTTCTTTCTTTTCCAATCACACTGGCACTGGTTTAGTAGAGGGCCTCATCATTTCTTGCAGAATTTACTGTAATCGACTGCCAATTCATTTGCCACTGTGCTGTCAGAGTGATCTTTCTAAAAATGCAATCATGTCATGTCAGTCCTCTTTTAAAAATTCCTTCACATTCCTTCAGGACAAAATGCAAACTCTTTCACCTGACATACGTGGTATTTCAAGATCTGCCTCCTGCCTGTCACACCAACTTTATTTCCATTGCACTGTACATTCCCGCTGCACGAAGTACTTGCAGTTGTTCACAAATGCCCTTCTCTCTAACAACAAATTTAACATCTAACAGTCCTCGCTTCTGTTCTTCCTTCTGCCGGGAATGGATGCATTTCATCCACCAGAACTCTTCCTATTTCTTCAAAACTCATCTTAGATGTCATCATTTCAGTTTTACTTGGGTGTCCTTACTCTGTGAGATGAGTCTTTCTTTTTAAGTTTGGATTTAAGTTTAATTAATTTCAAAATTAACTATTGCTCACTATAGAATGATTAAAAAGAAAAAATGGAAATTATTCACAATTCTGCCAATTAATCTCTATTTACATACCCTTGTCTATCTTATCTATCCTAACTCTTTCTCTCCATCCATCCATCCATCCATCATCTATAGATCTAATAAAATGTATCTATCAAATACCTAATACACAGTTTCGCAAACATTTTAAATACCATCATAATGTATATATTGTTTGAAACCCAATCTTCTCCGTCAGAAAAATATCACGAACTTCTTTCAATGCCAATGAATAGAACTCTGGATCATTTATTTTGTAATAGTTACACATATTCCACAACACAGATGCAGCATAGGAAATAGAGAGTTACAACTTAAAATCTACAGAGTTTCTATTAAGAATGATGGGAAAGTTTTGGTAATGGTGGTGGTGATGTTAACATAACATTATGAACATAATTAAAAGCTCTGAAACAAGCATCTAAATGCTGTTAAGAGGGGAAATGTTAGTTTGTATATATCATACTTGTGGTCATTTGAAACTGTATGTACCCCAGAAAATCTTGTTCTTAAAGCTAATCCATTCCTGTGGGTATAAACCTATAGTAAGTAAGAAGTTTTGATTAGGTTACTTCAGTTAAGGTGTGGCTCAGTATGGGTATTAGTCCTGTTACTGGAGTCCTTTATAAGAGAATGACGTCCAGACAAAGAGAGAGAAAGCCACGGAAGCAAGAAGCTAAAAGCAAAGAAACATGGACGAGAAGGGAAAGACTAGCAGATGCTTCCATGTGCTTTGCCATGTAACAGAGGAGTCCAGGGTCACTGGCAGCCAATCTCTGGGAAGAAAGCATCACCTGATGTTGCCTTAATTTGGACATTTTCATGGCCTCAAAGCTGTAAGCTTGTAATCTAAAAATTCCCATTGTTAAAAGCCAACCTATTTTATGGTCTCTACTTTCAGCAGCTTAGAAAACTAAAACAGTACTAGAATGAAAAATTTTTTAAATCCATGGAATGGTACAACAAAAACAGTGAACCCTAAGTTAAAACTATGGACTATGGTTAATAGTACAATTATAAAAATGTGCTTTCATCCATTGTAACAAATGTATCACACCAATGTAAAGGCATTCGTAATAGGGTGTATATGGTAATCCTATATTTTATGCATGATTGTGCTTTAAACCCACAACTTCTCTAATAAAAAAATAATAACCTAAGGGGAGGCTTGGAGTCCACAGGCATTGGTTGTAGGACATAGGCCTCAATTTCATGAACACTACAATACCGTAAAAAAATATTGTCACCAAGTTCCTTCTTGTGTTCAGGTAACCTCTAATTTTTTTTTTTCTATTAAAGATCTATCTTATGAATAACACACATGCTGTTTCAATTATTAAATTGTTTCTTTAGGATATATTATTCAAAATAGGTCATGGACACTTTATAAATTTCATACCTTTTGCAAAATTTTACTTAATCCTGCTATAAACAATTCCAAACTGTATTTTAAACATAGTCTGAACTAGACAAAACATTTCACAAAACTTCTGAACTACTGCAAAGCTACAGGTTCTCCAAAATGCTTGTGCCTTATGGTGAAGAAACTGTCTCAGAAATGACCCATTCTAATGTTAGTTTTGTTGAAAGAAGGAGCAAGGGCAGCTGAGATACTCACAGATTGGGGCCTTCAGGGGATTCAGGGGAAGTTCTGAGTTTTTAAACTAGAATTTTGGAATTACCAGTAGCTGTCAACTGATGGTGAGGAGAGCCCTTCTTACTTGCTCTTTTTCCTTCAAAACATTACGTGTCTCCTGATGTGGCGAAAGGAAGAAGAATTGTGGACAAATTGTTTTTTAAATATTATTTTAGTTCTTGAAATGATACAATGCGCTCTTGGAAAGAAAGCCCTACTGAGGCCATCAGATAGAAAAGTGAGAGTCATTGGGCTAATGCAGAGCAAACCCATCTGTCCTCTGGAGGGTTAATAGTCCTGTAAGGAGCCTCTGGTGGACGTAAAACAGCCAAGCCATAGGAGGTGAAACAAGGAATTAGAGGGCCGTTAAGAGAAGGCAGACTTGAGGCAGTGAAGAGAAAAGGGTAAAAAGGAAAAAGAAATAAATAGAGGAAATTAAAATGTATAACTTAAATGAAATAAAGAGGCAGTTAAAATAAAAGATATTGTCATACTGAAAAATGGAAGAGAAACTCCTTATTATCCTTCTACAGGAGATCAAATTCTGTACAGAAACAGGAATGGGATTTTCACGTGTTTATCAGCACATTGTTCACAGATACACTACAAGAATTTTGCTAAGAGATTAGAGAATTTTTATCACCTCCTCTCTCAGAAAGACTAAAACAAGTTTGAGGGTGTGAATGGAGACCGATAGGCAGGGAAAGGAAAAATCCCACGGGGAAGTCTGTCTGGTATGAGGGAAGCTGAGTCCAGCAGGGGGAGGGCTTCAGTTGAGTCTAGATAGAGATGATACCTAATATCATATTGTGAGGTGTACTTAAGTACTTTAACATTTAAAACATTACGGTTTCATATTTTAAAAAATTTTAGTTTGTTAATGGTTTCCTCTTCTCCTTTTGAAGTAAATATGTAGTCTGTTTTCTCTAACCCCTACTGAATCATCTGACTGCTCTCATTTGAGGGAGCGATTGAAGGGCGGACAGAATCTGTCTCTAGAGACGGCTGCTACCTGCCTACAGCCAAGTTGAAGACAATAAAGGGAAAGGAGTTAACTCCTGAATTTCCCAAAGAATGTTTCTCCCTCTTCCCCACTCCTCTACCGCAGTAAATAAAAAGAGCATGCTGAGGGACCTAAAAATGGTCTACTCAAGTTATAAATGGTCGTGTTAGGTTTAGGATTAAGGGTTTGATTCCCCCTGCCACTTGCTGTCTGTGTTCATTCGCTCTGTGATCTTCTGTGTCTGTTTCTTGCCTTCTCATTTTCCTCCTCCAGACTTTAGTGGGATTCAATCCTAGAGACCTCTGATGTGGGAGAGAGGTACCCTGTCACTTGCGCCACCTCAGTTCCTGGTTTCTGGTGCGTCTCGCCTTGACTCTTTCCTGCATTTCTCTTTTTTGTTGCGTCATCATCTTGCTGCGTGGTTTGCCATGCAGCCTAGCTCGCCTGCTTGTCTTTTTACCAGGAGGTCCCGGGGATGGAAGCCAGGTCCTTCCATATGGTAAACAGATGCCCAATCACTTAAGCCACATTCGCTTCCCAAGGGGTTGATTTTTTAAAAGCAAATAGGTTTTAAAGTTGCCAGATAAACCTGCTATCAATTGCTTGTAATGAGCCAAGTAAACTCCACTCTCCTGAATATATTTTGGTAACTCTACTGTTAAATGTGCCTGAATTAGAAAAATAAATAAGAAGAATCAGTAACAGGAATGAGTATGTCTTTTAGGAGTGCTGCTTGAAAAAGGGAAACATATCTTCTTCCTGTTGGGGATACAGGGAAAATCTTAGCCCTTTTGCGATCTTTCAGAATTTATCCGGTTGATATTTCCACCCAACAGATGAAGAAAACAATTACCAATAAACACACATTTAAAAACTATTGTTTTTCTCTTTCTGAATTTTTTAAAAGGTGGGATGTGGGAGGTTGGAGGAGCACAAATATATACAGCATGTGTGAGTTCTGCTCTGGGGCGTTTTTTTTTTTTTTTTTTTTTTTTTTTTTTTTTTTTTTTTAGCACTAAGCATTCAAAACATTTTTTTTTTTTTGCTTTGTCTTTTGGGAAGTGCTACAGAATGGTTTAATCATTTGGCTTTGGTATCTGACTGCCTAGGGCAGCTGTAGCCTTTCTTATCATTGTGTCTCACTGTGTCACCTTTTCCAGACAGCTATAGGATCAGGATAAGAAAAATTGTTTCTTTATGCTGTAGATCTAACAAAACCACAGGCTGTTCACAGCCCACCAAATGAATGCCTAGCATTTGAAATCGACCTGAATTAAATGAAGCAGTTGATTATAAATGCTAGACACTCAATTTAGAAACTGTGGCTTAAAGAAAGAAACAACATATGACTATGGATTGTTTAGGTTGCATGAGAGGAAAATGTGATGTTATGACAAGAATGAAAATCTTCTGATGGGTGAATGAATTCCAATGATTTTGGTGACCTGAAACATCTTTCTAAGTATGGAATTCTCTTGGTGGAGATGTTATGAAATGGCTATTTAAATGACATTTGCATTGATATTCCTATCTCTGGAAATAAACACAACCAGGAATGGTCAAAGTTAAAATTTTATTTCATATACCATGATAATTATTCAAATACTGAGGGTAAGGCAAGCAAAATCAAACAGAGGTATTTTCACCCCAGGGTAGGGGAAGTTTTGAAGTATTAGTAATTAGAGAATTCCTGCCTTAGGAAATGTTTGAAAATGCGCATTTTGTGATTGAGATCTGTTTATAGTAACCATAAATGTGCTTTATTTGAAGGTTATGGTAGTGTTTTTTATAGCTTGAGAAGCACTGTAGTATCCAAGAAGTCTGATTTTTTATTTTTCTGATAATGAGGGTTAGGAGTCTGGGCTCTCAAATGGCACAGACAGAGGATTTTTCACCGAATGGCCAGTGAGTGCTCCTGAGATGACAGATAGATTGATGTCTTGCTATAGAGGAAAGAACTTAGCTGAGATGGCTGAGGGCAGATTCATTATTTCTGTGCACTGACAGAAATGTGGAGCTTGTACATGCTTTCCATTGCAATAACATTGGTTACAGAACCTTAATAAAGGGTTAATTAAATTTCATCCTTGTTTCTTATATTCAATACTTTCACACATTGTATATTAAAGTACCATCTGAAATATAAATTGACATAATTTCTTTCTTAAGACATCTCCTTGCTTCTAACTGATTATATTTTTGTTCTAAATGTTTTAGAGTTATTTTTTTGCTATCTCTAGAATAGAGACAGAAACATTTAATTTATTTTGCTTTTAATGGTCTTGCAGGGATTAATGTGATTATAATTTTAACTAATATAAAGCCATTATCACATAGTATGATATAAAATATTAATAGGTAATTATTTCTTGAGTCAGGTAATAATGCCTACTATGTGTTATACATGGTATTACATGTTAGAAATAGAAGGGTATCAAATGAGAAATCTGTTCTTTCAGAGATTGCCCTTTAGTTGGAGAAGCCAGACAAAAAATACAAGTGAAATATGAATGGGCCAATAATTTTTTTTTTTTTTACAAAAAGACCATTGTTACAGTTGGGGAGTTTGATGTAATTTATGAATTCCAAAAATATAATTGGATCACGCTTGTAAACTGATCTGTTAATCTGGGCATGATTGAGTTATGATTGGGGCGTTGACTGGGCCACGTCAGTAGGGGGTTGAGCCCCACCCCTTGGTGGGTGGGGAATCGAATATAAAAGGCAAGGCAAAGAACAGAGTTGAAGCAGATTTTGAGAAGCAGTTTTGATGTTGGAAAGAAGGCCCCAGGAGAAGAGAAGCAAGCTGTTCGCCTGATCGTCTACAGCTGACCTTGTGGAGGAAACAGGAGCTAAGCCTGAAGAGAAATGCAGCCC
>JAQZBX010104170.1:0-10977 GCA_029593785.1 Cabassous unicinctus | reverse complement strand
TGTTCATTCCCCAATCTTGAGGATTTTGGGATGGTGATGCTCCCTCTGCCTCTAATTGAGAGTGGGCTTAAGTCCTATGGGACAGATGAATGTAACTATCTTGCTTGCAGTTGCAGATACTCTGTGTTCCTGGGATGGGGATTGTCCATCTTCATCTCCTTGTTAGTTGTCCTGGGTGAGTCCAATGAACTGGAGAGTAGGTATTGCAACCCTGCTGAGATTCAGATCTCACCTGGCACATGAATGGATTAAAGATCTAAGTCTCTGGGACACATATTTAACAAGTATACTGCTAATTATACATTCAAATAAAAGGGGTAGAAGAGCTATGTATAGGGAAATTATGAGTTTAACTCTGTTACAATAAGGAGCATAAATTCCAGAGTAAGGACCACTGACAGGATGTTGAATTCCTGAGTTTGTCTGCCCTGTTTTTAGTGTCTGGCTGTTTCTACAGCCTTCAGGAGACCCACTGTCTGAGGCACTGTTTACTGTGGCAGTCAATGAGATCCTACTGAGAAGTGAATAATCATTATCTCTGGAATGATATCCTGACTCACTTTGAAATCTCTTACCCATTAAAACTCATTTGTATTTAATATTCCCCCCTTTTGATCAAGGTCTTTTTCCAAATGAATTTCTAGTTGGTGCTTGGTAATAATGCATTGGTTCCAGGGAGGCTCATCCCCGGGAGTCATGTCCCATGCTGGGGGAAGGTAGTGTGTTTATATACAGAGTGTGGCTTAGAAAGACTCCACATTTGAACAACATGGAGGCTTTCTGTAGGTAAATGTAAGACAATATACAATACTATGCTAAGTTCACAAGAAAAGTTTCATAAGTATAGTAATCAATATCATGGGCTTGGTGTAATGGTCTGTCTTCCTTCACTAGGCACTGCCCGTGTATTCAGAGGTTTCTTGACATTCTATTAGAGAGTGTAGGAGGGTACCACAGGATGGGAATTCAATATTCTTTCAGTTAATGTATGGGTCTCCACCCACTAAGACAACGCTGCTTGAACACATGAACATACTTATAAGTCTTAGTGGAATTCCCCAGGTGCTTAGTCATGTTCCCTGCCATTTTGCTGAATTAATCTATTACTGCTAGTTGTTTTGCTGTAGATTTTTCAGTATATTCTATTTTTAGGGTCATATCACTTGCATATAGGTATTGTTTGCATTTCCCTTTCAAATTTGAATGCCTTTAATTTCTTTTGATTGCCTTATTGTTCTGACTAGAACTTCCAGTCAATATTGAATAACATTGGTGACAGTGGGCATGCTTGACTTTTTTCTGATATTAAGGAAATGCTTTCAGTCTCTTAAGATTGAGTATGAAATTGGCTGTGGGTTTTCCAAATATGTACATTATCATGTTGTAATTTAGTTTCCTGCTATTCCATATTTCCCTGTGTTTTCATAAAGGAATTGTGCTTGGTTTTGCCAAATGTCTTTTCTGCTTGAATTGAGAAGATAATGAGTTTTGTTATTCCTTTGTTTTGTTATTATATATATATTATATTAGCTGATTTTCTTGTGTTGAACTATACTTACGTACTTTGCATAAATCCAACTCAATAATGATGTGTAATTCTAATATGCAATTCTATTCAGTTTGATCATATTTCATTGAAAATATTTAAATCTATTTTAATAGAGGATATTGGTCTTTAATTTTTTCTTTTTCTGATATCTTTTTCTAGCTTTGATTTTAGAGTGATGATGGCCATGTAGACTAAGTAAAGAACTTTTCCCTCTTCTTTATTTTTTGGAAGTATTTGAGTTTTTTTTGGTGTTAATTCTTGGAAGTTTTTTTATTTTCACCAATTAAAACTTATGTTCCTGGGATTTACTAATTTTGGAGGTTTTTGATTATTATGTTAATCTCTTTAATTGTGATTTTTCTGTGTGCATCTATTACTTCAGTGTTTGTTTATGTAGTTTGTATGTTTCTAGGAATTTGCCATTACATCTAGATTACCAAATATATTGGCAAACAATTTTTCATAGTATCTTTCATATTTTTTTAATTTTCCCTGGGGTTAATAATAATGTCGCCAATTTCTTTTCTGATTTTATTTATTTGTGTACTCCAACTTACTCCTTTATCACATTAGCAAATGTTTTGTCAGTTTTTACAGATCTACTCAAATAAACAACTCTTGCTTTTGTTGGTTTTCTCTCCCGTTATTTTTTATTCTATGTTTATTTATCTCCACTCTAATCTTTTTTGTTTCCATTTTCTTATTTTAGATTTAGTTTATCCTTCTTGTTCTAGCTTCTCCAGGCATTAAGTTAGTTCTTTGATGTTAGATCTTTCTTCTTTTCATATGTAAGCATTGAAATATATAAATTTCACTCTCATCACTGCCTTTGTTACATGTCGCAAAATTTTGCATGTTTTTATTCATTCACATTAAATTAACTCTTAATGCCAAATGTGGTACAATTTTTTATGAATGTGTTGTTCAATTTTCCCATACACGTGCATTTTCCTGTTGCCTCTGTTATTGATTCTAATGTCAATTCATTTGTGACTTGAGAGGATATGTGTATAATGTAATTATTTTTAAATTTATTTGGACATGTTTTGTGAATTAACATGTTGTTTATGCTGGGAAATCCTTCATGTGCATTATTTAAGAATGTGTTTTCTGCTTTTCACATGTGAATTATTCTATATATGGCTGAAGTTTAGGTGGTTTATGTCCTCATTCTTGTATTCAGTTTCCATATTGATCTTCTGTTTAGATGTACTATCAATTATTGAAAGTGTTGTATTGAAGGTCCCTACTATTCCAGTAGAAAATCTATTTCTTCCTTCAAATCTGTCAATATTTGCTTTGTGTAATTGGAGCGCACATCTTGGGTGAATATATATTCAAAATTGCATAGCTTTCTTCTTGGATTTACCCATTTTTAGTGTATACAGTCCTTCTTTGTGTCTTGCAACCTTTTCCTAAATTAGTGCATTGATGGTATACCAAAAATCATGCAGAAAATAGGATTCCAATATAATGCTGCCCTGACTCAAATAGTTTTACATGTTATTAACACTATGCCTTAGTAAACTACCTCTGATACAATTCATGAGTAATATTATTATAATTATATTATTAACTATACTCCATAGTTATACATAGTCCATCTACACAAACACAACTCCTAACTCTTCGACCATTTTGTTGTACTTCTCACATATTATACTTTATATATTATATATTTAAAACCATATGTTATCATTACAGTTTATACATTTAAATTTTAGAACCTGTAAGAAGTAAAAAGTGCAGTTACATACCAATAATACAATACAATACAATGGTACTGGTATTTATAATTACCTAAATGGTTACCTTTATTGAAGGTACTTATTTGTTTATGCCACTTCAATCCACTATATAGTGTCCTTTTTTCAGTATTAAGAAATCCCTTTAACATTGCTTGTATGGCAGGTGTCATGATGATGAATTCCCTCAGCTTTTGATAATTTCTCCCCATTTTTGAAAGACATTCTAGCCAGATTAAAATATTTGGTTGGCAATGGTTTTCATTCAACACTTTAAATATTTTCTTATACTGCCTTCTTGCTTCTGTGGGTTCTGATGTGAAATAATTACTTAATTTCACTGGAGATCCCTTATACATAGCACTTTACTTTTCTTTTGGACTTTTCAGAACTCTTCCCAAGTCCCTATCATTCAAGAATTTAACACAATGTGTCTGAGTCTGGATCACTTGGAGTATCATACCTACGATTCATTGGAAAATTTGAATGTGTATATAAAGGTCTTTTATAAAAATTGGGAAGTTTTCTCACATTTTATCTTTTAATATTGTGTCTGCCTCTTTCCAGCATTCATATAATTCTTGTAACCCCATAAAGTGAATACTGTTATGCATGATATTATGTCACAATTGTCTTAAGGTCTGTTCATGTTTTGGTATTCATTTTTCTTTCTGATCCTAAGTTTGAATCATTTTAATTGTCTTGGAACTCACTGATTCTTTATTCTACCATTTCTATTGGTTTCCTCTAGGAATTTATTATTACAGACACTGTGGCCTTCAAACACTACGTTTACGTTTGTTCCCTACTATAAATTCTGCCTCTTTGTTAGGTCTCTCATTTGTTTATTCATCATTTTCTTTAAATCCTTTAGTTTTTTCTCTGTATTTTATTTTAGAATTTTAAAAGATATTTCTTAACATCTTGGCTGGTATAAGCAATGTCTTGTCTTTTTCATTGACTTTCTCTGTTATTTTGTCTTTAACCTTTGAAGTGGCTATAATTTCCTGTTTTGCTTTCTGTTTTGTAATCATTTTGTTTCACACTCTAAATTTAAATATTTTAAAGTGTTACTTCTGGAATTCAGTCCTTGATTTGTCTGTTCTTTAAGTTTGTATCAAATTAGTAAAATGATGTAGATTTCCTTTCATGCAAGAAGCTAATGAAAACAAACAAATCAATGCAAATAAACACCGTTCACTGTGTTGAATGGTTGGCTGGTGGTCTTTCAGAGTAATCCTTCCTATTCAGAGGACCATCCTGAGGAGAAAACATAATGCCTTCTCAGTCATTTCAGAGCCTGTACCTTGTTAGAACATGTGCTTATGTCCTTAGGAATTCCCCTGTTTTAAGGAATCAGATATTGTATGTTAACTACATGAAATAGATTCCACCCCTCACAATGCATGTCTTTAGGGGGAATCTTTTGCCCAGGGGATCTACAATTTGATTGATTTTTTTACGGATTTTGCCTTCTGCAAGCTGCTTCTTCCTGCAGGGCAAGTATTTGGAGGGAAAGACAGAAATGAGTGTCCTGATTCAATATTTCAGAATGCCATTGCTTAGACTGACACCAGCATACATGCACCTCAGTCTATATATAGGTGAAAAACTCTCTCTGGAACATGGCCAGGAACCCAAACTGAGAGCACAGGCCACCTCCACAGCATGTCATAGAGGGGGTGAGGGAGACCAAGAACATCACCCCCAGCTTCTATTAACATTTTTAAGTGCTAGTTGCATGATTCAGTGCTCACTTAATTACTGCATCCCCTTTTTGTATTCCAGAGCTCTGTGGAAATAGATGCTGTCAGATTTTGATAGTTGTATAAGTTTCTATTGGGAGAATGGAAAGCTGAAGATTCTTACTTTGTGATCTTGTTTGCCTGCTCAATATAAAGATTTTTGAGAGTATATCTGTCAAGCAACAAAGTTTGACTAGCTGTTGGTAGATTAGTAAAAACAGTTATTTAATTCCTGATATTAGTACTTTATTCATTGTCTTTTATTATTTATTAACTATGTAGAAATAATAAATTTATTGATGTACTGAAAGAAAACCTTTTGTTTTTGTCATTTTTCCTTTTGCTTCTCTAATTTGTATTTCATTGATTTCTACTTCTTTCTTTATTAGTTTTCCCTATGATGTACTTTAGCATAATTTTGCCCTTCTTTACCTGGTTTCTTGAGTTGGAATTGCAGGTTATTTGTTAATACATATTCTTCCTTTCTAGTATAAACATTTACAAAATTTTTTAAAATTTAAAATTTTTTAAAATTTCTACTTAAAATTTGCTGTATATACTTTTTATTTCTATTCCATCAGTTTCACTCTCATTTCATTTCAGATTAAAAATAGTGGTAATTTATTTTGATTCACAATAGTTAAACCATATGTTTTTATTTTGCTAAACAGTTATTAATGTCTAATTATTTCCATTTTGGTCTGAAAACACATTCTGCTAAATAAATCCTCATAATTCACTGAAACTTCTTTAATGGCTTAATATGTAGTCCTTCTTCATATATTCTAAAGGGAAAAGGTAATTGAAACCAAAATTATATTTTATTAAACACCTGGAAAATAGAGAAATGAACACATCTGATAACTGAGTATGGTGATTATGATGCTCCAACTAACTTCTCCTCATTTTTCTTGGTACTGTTCCAATACACCCAGTTTACAAATGGTGAATAGGTCCTTATAAAACTAAACATAAACAATCTTTTGACCCTGTGATTTATACTCATTATTAAACAAACAAGACTGAAAACTTTTGTCCAAAGCAACTTGTACAAGAATTTCCATCAGCTTTTTCTTGGCAGCTAAAGTATACATAGGGCACAGATGCCCATCTAAGGAAAATTGATAAACAAAGTTGGAAATGTTTACAAAATAATATTATTTAAAATTTGAAATGAGTAGACTACTGTAAACCTAACATTGTTGAATCACATAAACATCAATTTCAGTTTGAAAGAAGAGCCTTGCCCAAAAGATTATAAGATGGACCAACTAATAGCGTGGAGGCATGTTAATATAGATAACAAAAGAAGGTGGTTGGTGAGAATAAAACCATAACAGCTGGGACCCCACTGGTTGTAACATAGACATAACACCTCACCCAGAACCACGCTGAGGGAAGGCAGATGCTTGAGAACAGAGCTATAATCGTTATGGCCAAAAAGCCCACCAAGACCTTGGTCACAAGGTTCCACTTGAATTTTCCGGGCTAAAGATGTCCCAGATAACCCCAAACAGAGAAAACATCCTATTGTTTCCCTGAAAATTAATAGATGAAGTTAGAAAGACAACCAATCAGGACAGCAAATAGCTAAGTTATCTCCTTAATAAGGTGAGAGGAGAGAAGAAAAGGCATGAAAAATACCTATCCCAGGACCCCACATTGCATGTCTTACCCTGTAGCCCCCCCAGACCCATATCTTGAGTGTATTCTATCTCTTTTATCTCATTTCTCAATATAATATTTTTACTGGCTTCATTAAAGTGGCATATTTCTGAATTATTTCCTTACAATGAAGCCAAAAACCTAGAAACCCAGAATCCAGAGTGTTCTGCTAACATATTTGGTGAGCAATCCAGGAGTCATAGAGGCGAGTAATGCTCCGGATACCTGACCAAGACTGGTTACTCTAGGTTTTTGATTATAGCCTGTCTGTGCCCTCTTTTGTCTTAATAGCCAGGCCCCCAGATTCCCACACTTGATAGTGTCCAAAGGGTGTTCCTTCCTCTGAGCCAGGAGGACCAGGAGGCTCTGAGATTCCTGTTAATCCATTATCTCTGGGGCCCCTAAGGCTATATGTCTGCAAGCCACAGAGAAATCAAATTATAGCTTCTTAATGTGCTTCTTAATGTGTGGTTTAACTGCAAAGTTGGCCTCTGGCAGTGGCCATAAAATAAGATCTCTTTCATGGTCACTTCCTAAGACCTCTGCCAAAGTAGGCCATAAGAAGTGTTCCTGGACAGTCCCTTTCCTTAGGAGGAAGTCCAGCTTGGTAGGTTCAGCCTGACAACAGGACCGAGATATCTTCTAAGATGTGTAAGGCTCTGGAAACACCCAGAGACAAGAGACACCTGATCTCCAGATCATTGGAATGGCGAGAAGGGCTCCCAATCCCCAAGACACTGGGCAATTTCCATTCAGTAAAGTCCATGAGTGAGATGCCACTAAAACTGACCAACACATTTATCCTCCCCTGAAATAATGGGTGGCTCCTCCAGCATTCCAGCAGACTTCCCACTGGGGTGACTTCCCTGGAATTGGGACAATTTACTTACTGATGGTCTAAAAAAGACAAGGCTGATATTTCCTCCCACACCACAAATGCAGTACAAATTAGAGGACAGCCAAAAGCACCCTCTGTATGGGACCCTGAATTCAAGCAAACCTCCTGCCTAAGAGGGAAGGAGGGGACAGGCAGATCTGAAGGCCAAAGAACATGTGGCCACATGTCTACTCAAAGGGATTAGGAATCGCACTGCCAAACTGGACAATTAAAATAAGCTCAGTGTGCAGGACCAAAATCCAGCCTTACATCAAGGAAAGCTGGTAGAGGCAATGAAAATTTACCCTCTGGTATATCTTGAATCTGGAGAAGAAAATGTTTTCTAGAAACTCACTTTATTAGCCAGTCTATCTCTGATATACATTGGAAACTTCAAAATCTTTCCCTGGGTTCCCAAACTTCCATGAACTCCCTTTTAGAAATAGCCCACACTGCTGAGGAGAAACATGAAGAATGGCCGGCCCAGAGCACAGTGACAGGCTCACCTTTTAGCTGCCACCATTGAAGGCACCTGTCTCCTTAGGGCCACCTGAAGCCAGGCTTCATTTTGGCAGGAACTTGCTTCAAATGTAGAGAGTTGGGCCCCTGGCCCAAAGCTGCCATGCTGTCAGGACCCCAAAGCCTTCTCCCAGGGAAGGACAGAAGGGGCCAAAGCCAAGCATGGCTCCCTCATCAACACTGGAAACCATCAACCAGGAGGATCCTCAAGTAACCACTGATGTGGCAGGTAAGATTGTTAATTTCTTAGTTAACATGGGAGCCACTTACTAGCTCCTGACCTGCCAATCCAGACCTCTATAGTGTTGGTTAAGAATAATTAGCAAAGTGAAATGGGAATCAAGGTATATGAGGTAATTTACCAAACATCTTCCTTGTGGAATAAGAAACCTTGCCATAAGTCATCACTTGAGCAATGTCCCTTAAAAAGAAAACTGTTAAAGTCTTCTGGCCAATGATTAAATTTCACTCATAATTATGAAGTAAATAAATAATTGAAGAAATAGACTATTTACGGCATGAAAGATGCAATATTAGAAAATGTCTATTATATTAATTTATTAAATGGCACTTGTATAAAAATCCCTGGAGATTTTCTGCAGAAAAAAATAGACTGTTTTGCCCTAAGGTACTGAAGAAATCAAAATAGCATAAACATTACTAAGGAAGAAAAATTTTTATGGATTTTCTTAACAAATGTTGTGTCTTGGTATAAAATAATAGGCAATAAACATTGTGGCATGGGACAAAACAACACAAGTTAAAATATAAAAAAATAGAGGGAACATATATGAATACTCAATAGATGACAGATCCAACATGGTACTGCAGTGGGAATAGCATTCCAACCCCCAAACTACACAAAATCAACTCTAAGTAGATCAAATGATAAAATGTGAAAACTAGTATTATTATAATTTGAAATATATTTTCAGCGCCTAAAGCATAATCCACATTTTTCATTCCAATGTCATTTATAGTGAAAGCTCCTGCTACATGGCCAAGCTATATATCAATGGAATAATGGAATACTGTCCTCTTACAGGGAGGGAAACTAAAATCGTAAGAAATTATTCAATTTACCTGAAAAATACTCTTTTAAAACTAAAAATTTGTATAGCATCAAAAACGGCATGTATTATTAGTAAGAGCCAAATTTTTTATTTCTTGCCAATAAGAAAAGGGTTCAAAAGTTAATGCAGCATTTAAAGTAAAAAAGTTGATTATTTATAACCAAAGGGAAATATTAATTGTAAATGTTATATTTAATCCTTTAAAATTGACTCACTCCATATATTCCATTTCCAAGAATTATTGTTATTTTACTTTGCCCTGTATGGGAAAATAATTACATTATCCCTATAATTCTGGAGAAAAGCTGTCCCTTGTTAACTGCTCACTATTTAAGAAGCTGCTTCTGGTGAGATTTTGGAACTGAAGACTTTGTGCCTAACCGTGAATCAAGAAGGGAATATAAGACCAGAGCAGAAATCACAAGCTGATTTTTACCAATCCACTTATTTTCTGGTTTCTAGCAGGCTGGGTGGCAGTGATGTTTTCAAACACAGAAACCAAGTAAACCTGCAGGCACAATAACAACATATAAATAGAGGAAAAGTTGGAAAATAAAGATTTGAGGACAAACTTCAATGGTCATGTAATATGAGCAGTAGGACCTGTGTTCATATGTACACAAGTGACTGAAATACAACCATGTTCCATCTATCAATCTGTTCAATATTAAATAAGCATATGAATACCATATCTCTCTTTAAGATCTTCATAAGACTTTTGTCCAAGATAATTATCCTTATGCCTTATCCTGATGAAGACACCATTAAAAAATTAGTCATGAATTTCAAATTTTGTGATCATCAGTGAAGAAGATACTCATGAACTGATATTTCTATAAACTGAAAGACAAAATGTGAAAATAGTGTTTATTGAACAGGAAAATAAGTATGAGGTATATATGGAAGCAGAAAGTGGGATTGATGCTTTTGGACATCTTAAATTTCAAAAATATGGACCTTTGGCAGAAGGAATAAAAATGTAAAGCTGAGACCTGATATGCTGATTAAGATTTTGCTTGGTCTTATCACATTAACACCAGCAGTACTCGGCCTTGAGCAGGCTGCCTAAAAATTCCTGAGAGTATATCCTTATTGAAATAGAAACTGAGAATATTGTTAAGGTTAATCATGAACAGCTTTTGTGGATAAATGCCTGAGAGAAGTGTCCTCTTATAAGTACTTAAGGCCAATGCAAATTGTGTTTACCTCCATACCATCTTCTCATTAAACAAAACCTACCAGAATTTTAGCTCCCAGTAAGAGACATCCTAATCAGTTATCAATTGGCTTATTCATGATTGTAAACAAACATCTTAAGACTACAAACCATTGGAAAAATTCATATATTGAATAAGAAAGAAATAAACAAATATTTTTAATGATACCAGATCCGCTGGGACAGTCAAGAAGACAGTGGGACATTGTAAAACCTGGAATTAATATATTCTAAGATAGAAAGTATGATTTGCTCATGTGTATTTTGTTATCAGAAAATAAATGACAGACTTAGAATTGCCAGAGAACTAAGGGAAATTATATACATGTATATGCATAATTTTAAGCATAGAAAGATTGTTTAGGATTGTTTGAGAGTTAAAGATTATTTAGCTTTATATATAATTAAAATACAAATATGTAGGACTGTGTAATTATTAAATGATTTTCCTAATATAGAGATAAAATGAAGTTGGCGATTTAATATTTACAGGGAACAATCACGGGAAATATATGCTGGTTATAAATCCATAAGTTTCTTGACTGACCTAGCCTAAGTCGTGAAGGGAACACTAGTCAAAAAAAGAAA
>JAQZBX010104169.1:0-10986 GCA_029593785.1 Cabassous unicinctus | reverse complement strand
GACTGGCTCTCTGGACAGGGCAGACCAAACCTGGGAGTCAAAAGCAGGGTGTCAGCCCCAGGCTCTCTCTCCCCTCTCCTGTGGAGTTCTCAACAATTAGTCCAGGCTATAAGAGAGGGAGATTGCGAGGGTCGGGTTTCTCCAGTCCTTCCTAGGCTCCCAGGGCAAACTGCCGTGTGGAGGGGACTGTGGGGCTCCGTAGCCCAAATTTGCACTTCAGAACCTGAGTCAGCCTAAGGCTGTGTCCCTCTCTCTCCCCTTTCCGGGAGTGGTAGATCCCTGGAGCCCCCTTTGTCTGTAGTCGCAGGCCCAGAGGCCCGAGAATTCTAAAGAGTGTGGGGGAGGGTGCTGGCAGCAGCAGCCGCTGCTGATTAAAAACTCACGGTTCTGGTTCTGTCGTCGCGATTTCTCTCTTTTGTCCCTCTCTCCTCTCGGTGGTATGCAGTCTTCCCCTGCTGTCCTAAACCCTAGAAGATCTATTTTGGGTCTGTTTCAGTCTGTTCTCTAGCTATTTTTCTGGAGAAGAGATTCCTATGTGTTACTAGTCAGCCATCTTCCCGGAAGTCCTCTATTTTGTGATAAAGTCCTTTGAGGCACAAAAGTTTTTAATTTTGATGAGG
This sequence comes from Cabassous unicinctus, assembly GCA_029593785.1. Classification (NCBI taxonomy): domain Eukaryota; kingdom Metazoa; phylum Chordata; class Mammalia; order Cingulata; family Chlamyphoridae; genus Cabassous; species Cabassous unicinctus. Next base: position 10,366 of record JAQZBX010104169.1, on the reverse strand, counting down.
TCCCATTTATCTGTTGTTTTTTTTTTGTCTTTTGTTGCTTGTGCTTTGAGTGTGAAGTCTAAGAAACCATTGCCTAACACAAGGTACTGAAAATGCTTCCCTATGTTTTTTTCTAGAGGATTGATAGTTTTAGTGCTATATTTAGGTCTTTGATCCATTTTGAGTTGATTTTGTGTAAGGTATGAGGGAGAGATCCTCCCTTTTTTTTGGCAAGTGGAGGTCCAGTTCTCCCAGCACCATTTGTTGGAAAGACTTTTCTTTCCCTATTGAGTTGCAGAATAAATTCATTTATTTGGAAGAGTTTGAGCAGAATTGGAATTAAGTCTTCTTGGAATGTTTGGTAGAATTCCCCTGTGAGGCCATCTGATCCTGGGCTTTTCTTTGTTGGGAGGTTTATTTGATTACTGATTCAAATCTCTACTAGTAATTGATTAGTTGAGATCTATTTCTTCTTGAGTCAACGCAGGTAGTTTGTGTGTTTCTAAGAGTTTGTCCATTTCATCTAGGTTATCTAATTTATTGGCATACAACTTTATAGTATCCACTTATAGTACTTTTTATTTCAGTGGGTTTGGTAGTAATGTCCCCCTTTTCATTTCTGATTTTTGTTATTTATGTTCTCTCTCTCTTTTGCTTTGTCAGTCTAGTTATAGTTTTGTTGATTTTATTGATCTTTTCAAAGAACCAATTTTTAGTTTTGTTGATTTTCCCTATTTTTTGTTTTCATTTCATTTATCTCTGCTCTGATCTGTTTGTTTCTTTTCTTCTGCTTGTTTTGCATTTAGTTTGCTCTTCTTTTTCTAGTTCTTCCAATTTTGAGGTTAGGTCTCTGATTTGAAGTCCTTCTTCTTTTTTAATGTAAGCATTTAAAGCTATAGATTTCTCTTGACCTTCTCTGCATCCCATAAGTTTTGGTATGTTGTATTTTCATTTGCATTCACCTCAAGATATTTCCAAATTTTGCTTGTGATTTCCTCTTTAATCCATGGTTGTTTAAGAGTATCTTGTTTAATTTCCACATATTTGTGACTTTTCTATGTCTTCCTGTGTTATTGATTTCTAGTTTCATTTTGTTGTGGTCAGAGAATATACATTGTATGATTTCAGTATTTTAAAATTTATTGAGACTTGTATTGTGACCTAACTTATGGTCTATCCTGGAGAATAATCCATGTGTACTAGAGAAAAATATGTATTCTCCTGCTATTGAGTGAAGTATTTTATATACGTCTGTTAGGTGTAGTTGCTTAGAGTATCATTTAAATCTTGTATTTTCTTATCGATCTTCTGACTAAATGTTCTCTCCATTACTGAAAGTATTAAAGTCTCCTACTATGAATATACAGCCATCAATTTCTCCCTTCATATCTGTCAGTACTTTCTTCATATATTTTGGGGTCTGCTGTTAGGTGCCTATGTATTTATAATTGTTACATCTTCTTGTTAAATTGCCCCTTTATCGGTATATAATGGCTCTCTTTGAAACCGTTTTTGACTTAAAGTCTGTTTTATCTGATATTAGGATAGCTACCCCAGCTCTCTTTTGGTTGTTAATTGCATGATATATTTTTTTCAACCTACTTGTAATTTTTAAAAAAAAGATTTATTTATTTATTTATTTATCCCCCCCTTGCTGCTTGTGTTTTACTGTGTCCATTCGCTGTATGTTTCTTCCGCGTCTGCTTATCTCCCCCTTGCTGTGAGGTCCTGCTGCATCAGCCCACCGCGCCGTGCGGGCCGGCCTGCTCTCACAAGGAGGCCCCGGGAAGGGGACCTGGGGCCTCCCGCATGGTAAACGGGGGCTCTATCGATTGAGCCACACCCGCTTCCTGCTGTGAGGTCTTGCTGCATCAGCCTACCGCGCCACGCAGGCCGGCCGGCCTGCCCTCACAAGGAGGCCCCGGGAAGCGAACCCGGGGCCTCCCATATGGTAAACGGGAGCTCTATCCATTGAGCCACACCCGCTTCCCCTACTTATAATTTTGAAGGTGAGTCTCTTACAGACAGCATGCAGTTGAGACATGCTTTTTGAAATCCATTCTGCCAATCTCTGCCATTTTACAGGAGCATTTACTCCATTTACATTTAAAGTCACGACTGATAATTCAGGACCTTTTTCTGTCATTTTGCTGTGTAGTCTTTGTAAGCCTTATACCTTTTTCGTTCCTCACTTCCATTAATGCCTACTTTTATATTTATTTGTTTTTGTGTGTGTGTTGTACCATATTCAGTGCCTTCTCATTTCTATCTGTGTATATTTTTAATCTATTTTTCTTGTGGTTACCATGGGGTTAAAATTTAACATACTAAATATATATCAGTCATATTTGGTTTGATACCAACTTAACATCAATAGCATACACATATACTTTTCCTATACCTCTCTGCCCTCCACCTTTTTTTTGTACTTGTTACCGTTTATACCTTTGTACAATATATGTACAAAACCATAGATTTATCATTATTATTTATGCATTTACATTTTAGCACCTGTAGGAAGTGTAGGAAGTAAGAAATGGAGTTACATACCAAACAATACACTACAATAATAGTGACATTTAATGGTTACCTTTACTGCAGGTCTTTATACCACTTTGAACCACTGTCTAGTAGTGTCCTTTCCTGTCAATCTGAAGAACTCCCTTTAGTGTTACTTGTAGGGTACATCTTGTGGTGATGAACTTCCTCAGCTTTTGTTTATCTGAGAATGTCTTATTCGCGCCCTCATTTTTTTTTTTTTTTGGAGGTACTGGGGATTGAACCCAGGGCCTCGTATATGGGAAGCAGGCACTCAACCACTGAGCTACATCCTGTCCTCAGTGAGAGTTTTTCTGTTTGTTTATTTGTTTTTAGGAGGTACCGGGGATTGAATCTGGGACCTCATGCATGGGAAGCAGGCACTCAATCACTTAAGCTACATCTGCTCCCAATCTTTCCCTCATTTTTGAGAGAAAGTCTCACTGCATATAAAATTCTCAGCTGACAGTTGTTTTCTTTCAACACTTTATGTATTTCAACCTAGTGCCTTCTTGCTTCCATGGTTTCTGATGCGAAATCAACACTTAATTTAACTGTGATTCCCTTGTACATAACACATTGCTTTTCTTTTGCAGCTTTCAGAAACTTTCCTTGTCCTTCGCGTTCAACAGTGTAACTAACATATGATGAGGTTGTATTTTTCTTCATGTTTATCCTGTTTGGTGTTCTCTGTCATTATTTCTTTGAATATTCCTTCTGTCCCTTTCTCTCTTTCTTTTCCTTCTGAGATTTCCATAATGCATATATTGATACACTTGATGTGTCCCAGAGGACACAAAACTATTTTGCTTTTAATAATTCTTTTTTCTTTCTGCTCTTCAACCTGACTCATTATAAGTGTCTTGTCTTTGAGGTCACTGATTCTTTCTTCTTCCGGCTCTAATCTGCTCTTGAAACTTTCTGGGGAATTTTTCATTTCAGTTATTGTGGTCTTCAATTACAGGAGTTCTGTTTGGTTCTTTTTTTTAATTTATTTTTTAATTTTTTAAAAGATACTTAGATTACATAAATGTTGCATAAAAATATAGAGATTCCCGTATGCCCTGCTCCTCATACCTCCCACATTTTCCCACATAAACAACATCCTTCATTAGTGTGGTACATTCATTGCAATTGATAAACACATTTCGGAGCATTACCACTGAGCATGGATTATAGTTTACATTATAGTTTACACACTCTCTCCTGCACAATTCTGTAGATTATGGGAAGACATATAATGGCCTATAGCTGTTGTTGCAATGTCATTCAGGACTGTTTGGTTCTTTTTAAAAATTTCTATCTCTTTACTAAGATTCTCATATTACTCATTTATTGTTTTCCTGATATCTTTTAGTTCTTTCTCTGAATTTTCCTTTATCTCTTTGAGCATTTTAAATATTTTTTAATGGCTTTGTTTGGTATGTCCATATTCTGGTCATCTTCGTTGGTGTTCTCTGGATTTTTATCTTCCTCCTTTGGATGGGCCTTTACTTCCTGTTTCTTTGTCTTGTACTCTTTTGTTGCACACTGTACATTTAAAAATTTTTAAATGTTAAGTCTGGGATTTATTCCCTGCTATATCTGTTTCTTGATTTTGTCACCAGTTGGTGGTAAGACAAAGGTTTTCTCAAGCTTCTGCCCACCTATCAGGGAAGTCTGCCCAAGTCGAATGCAGTTGGCAGGGTTTTACTTGTCTTTCTAGGTCTCTGTCTTGTCCTGGGCTTTGGTTTGTTAGTTGTTTTGGAGTTGTCCTGTTTACAGGAGTTTGGTTGTCCCCTCTGTTTCCCAGGAGACAGACCTCCCTCTCCTGGGTGTTTGAAGCTGGCAGGCTTTTCCTCCAGACTGTCCACCTCTACAATTTCTTATGCTCCTTTCATTGTCTCTAGCTGCTTTTGTCTGGAGGGCAACTTCTGGGAGGAGGGTCATACTGGAGAGGATTTTTCTGAATCAGCTGAAACAGGGCCAGGAACCCATGAAGGGGCCTCAGACTGGCTCCAAAGTACCCTGGGGAGGGCATCAGGGCAACAAAAGCTTCTCAGATGGCTGCCCAAAGCTGAGCTTTCCTGGCCTGCCTAGCAAGTGCAGCCCTTCAACTAAGTCTCTAACAGCATCCTTAAGTCTCCACTGCCACTGCCACTGCCCCTGTACAGGGGTGGGTTGAAACAATGGCTGCCACTGCCTTTGTCCAATTAGGTTGAAATAATGACTCCTGCCACCATTGTCTGTGGTGGGTTGAAAAATGGCTGCCCTCAGATGCAGCTACCACTGCTGATGCTGCCACTGTCATGATTCTAACCTACCCATTCTGTTCTCCTGAGGTCTCTTGCTTAGGATTCAAAATCACCAGTGATTCTGTCTAATCAACTGAGCCTAAGGGTAGGCAGAGGGAAAGCTAAGCATTTCAGCTTCTGTAATAGAAGTTGAGGCCTCTTACAATGGGATATTCCTCCCAAATAGGAAGGAGATTTGGATATTGGCAAACAGAAAATCCCCAAACTAACACTAAAGTTATTGTAATTCCTTCTGTGTATTTTTTTCCATTTTTTTCATTTATTGAAGTATATCACTCATACATAAACATACATAAACAATAAGTGTATGGTAATAGTTGTGAACTTACAAAATAAACATACATAAAATCATATAGGGCTCTCATACCTCACCCTACCACCAATACCTTGCTTTGTTGTGAAACATTTTTAACTATTGATTAAAGCACATCTCAAAATATTACTACTAACCAAACTATCTTACATTTGGTGTATTTTCCCCCCAACCCACCCTATTATTATTATTATATCATTTATACATGAATATACATAAAAAATAAGTGTATAGTAAAAGTTGTGAACTTACAAAGCAAACATGCATAACATCATACAGGGGTCCCATACATCAACCCACCACCAACACCTTGCATTGTTGTGAGACATTTGTTACAAATTATGAAAGAATAACGTCAAACTCTTACTACTAACTATAGTTCTTATCTTACATTTGGTGAATTTTTCCCCCAACCCACCCTATTATTATTTTAAAAAAAAATTTTTATGACAGAAGTTGTAAACTTACAAAACAATCATGCACATGGGCAGAATTCCCATACAATACCCATCTATCAATACACCACACCGTGGTGGAATATTTGTTACAGATTATGAGATAATATGATCAGATTATTACCAGGTCCATAGTGAATATTTGGCACACTTTTCCCATACTCTCCTATTATCAACACAGTACATCTTTGACATAGATGCATGAATAGTATATTATTATTGTTAACCACAGTCCACAGGTCATTCCAGTTGTATTTTTCCTATGCTTCTCCACATTCCCACCACCTTGCAATAGTGACGTACATCTGCTCTAGCTCACAAAGGACACACTTGCATCTGTACTATCAACCACAATTCTCATCCACCTCTGGGTTTACTGTGTTATCCAGTCCCTAGATTATTCTCTAGCTTTCTGTCAATTGGCATTTACATCCCTAGACTACCATTTTCAGCCACATTCCCATTTATAAACCAGCTGTTACTATAATGTATTACCATCAACTCTATACATTTCCACACTTTTACAGTAAAGTTAATTAAAACTTCTACACACATTAAACATCAGTAGTCCACCTCAGTCCTCCTCTTATCTCCTTTAAGAATCCACCACCTACACCAGGTCTTGAAGATATTTTCCTACATTTTCTTCTAGAAGCTTTATGGTTCTTGCTTTTATATTTAGGTTTTTGTTCCATTTTGAGTTAATTTTTGTATAAGGTGTGAGATAGGGGTCTTCTTTCCTTCTATTGGCTATGGATATCTGATTCTCCCAGCACCATTTGTTGAATGGACTGTTATGCCTGAGCTGGGTGGTTTTGACAGGCTTGTAAAAAATCTCTTGACCCTAGATGTGAGGGTCTATTTCTGAACCATCAATTTGGTTCCGTTGGCCTATGTGTCTGTCTTTATGCCAGTACCAGGCTGTTTTTACCACTGTAGCTAGGTAATATGATTTAAAACCCAGAAGTGAGAGTCCTCCAACTTCACTTTTTCTTTTTAAGATGTTTTTGGCTATTCAGGACCCCTTACCCTTCCAAATAAATTTGATAATCATTTATTTAAAAAATGCTGGTGGAATTTTTATTGGGATTGTATTGAATCTATATATCAATTTGAGTAGAATTGATGTCATAATGATTTGTAGTCTTCCAATCCATGAGCATGGAATGTTCTTCTAATTATTTTGGTCTTTTAAAATTTCGTTTAACAATAGGTTGTAGTTTTCTGAATATAGGTGCTTTACATCATGGTTAAGTTTATTTCTAAATATTTGGGTTTTATCTGTCATTTTAGTTTCACCACTCATTTAACATTTTAGTTACTTTAACTGATATAATCTTCATTTCTGGACTCTCTTCTAAGCCTCTCTCTCCTGTCTTTTCTTTTCAGGCTGTAGCACACCCTTTAGTATTTTCTGCAAAGCCAGTCTCTTGGTTACAAACTCCCTCAGTTTCTGTTTATCTGTGAATATTCTAAACTCACCTTCATTTTTGAAAGACAATCTTGCCAGATATAAAATTCTTGGCTGAAAATTTTTCTCTTGCAGTATCTTAAATATACCACTGTCTTCTTGCCTCCATGGTTTCTGATGAGAAATCGGCCCTTAATCTTATTGGATATTCTTTATATATTATGCTTTGCTTTTCTCTTGCTGCCCTCAGAATTCTCTCTTTGTCTTTAGCATTTGATATTCTGATTAGTATGTGTCTCAGAGTTGGTCTATTTGTATTTATTCGGATGGGAGTACATTGTGCTTCTTGGACATGGATATCCATGTCTTTCAGTAGGGTTGGGAAATATTCTACCATTATATCTTCAAATATTCCTTCTGCCCTTTTTCCTTTCTCTTCTGCTTCTGAGACACCCATGACACGTATGTTTGCACATCTCTTGCTATCATTTAGTTCCCTGAGACCTTGTTCAATTTTTTCCATTCTTTTCTCCATCTGTTCTTTTGTATGTTTGCTTTCAGAGGCCATTTCTTCAAGCTCACCAATCCTTTCTTCTGCCTCTCAAATCTGCTATTATATGATTTCAGTATATTTTTAATTTCACTTATTGTGCCTTTCATTCCCATAAGATCTGCTATTTTTCTATGTATGCGTTCAAATCCTTCCTTGTCCTATCCAATGACTTCTTAATATCCTTAATCTCTTTAGCCATCTCACTGAATTTATTTATTTACTTTTTATCCATTTTTACCTGCCCCCCCCCGTTTTTGCTGTGTTTGTGTCAGTTTGCTAGGGAATTCTCTATGTCTGTTTCCTGCCCTCTCTTCTCATCCTTCTCCTCCTGTCTTCACTGGGATTTGATCCCCGGAACCTCTGATGTGGGAGAGAGTCATCCTACCACCTTTGCCACCTTGGTTCCTGGTTTTTCAGTGTGTTTCGTCTTGGCTTTCCCTTGTGTCATTCTCCTGCTACATCATCACATTGCTGCATGGCTCGGCAGGGCCTGACAGCGCACCTGCCCATGGTGCCTGGGGGGCTCACCTGCTCGCAGGGCTTGGCAGCGCACTGTGTACGGGGCCTGGTGGCCTGCCTGCCTTCTACATTTTTCTTTTTATTTTTACGGGGAGGTCTCGGGGATTGAACCCAGGTCCCTCTATATGGGAGAGGGACGTCCAACCATTTGAGCCAATCCACCCCCTCATTGAATTTATTAAGGAGGTTTGTTTGAACATCTATGATTAGTTGTCTCACCTCCTTTATGTCATCTGGAAGTTTACCTTGTTCCTTTAACTGGGCCATATCTTCCTGTTTCTTGGTGGGGCTTGTAATTTTTTATTGGTTTCTTGGCATCTGGCTTACTAGATGTATTTATTCTGGGTGCAGTTTCTCTCCTTAGTTTAGGACTTTCTTGCCCTTTCTCCCTTGCTGGTTGTATAGTAGGAACCAAGGATGTAGTTGGTGCTATAATCTATGGAGGCTCAAGCTGCCCTCATTTCCCCAGGGACCAGTGAAGCTTCTCCCAACTTTCTCCTTTGCCAGGGGTAGGGACAGAGCTACAGCCATATGTCATAATCCAAGTGGTGCAGGCCTAGACTGTAGTTGCCCAGTGAGACTGATGAATCTTCAAGCCCCTTTCTCCCTTGCCTGGGGTGGGGATGGAGCTGCAGGTGTGGGTAGCAATCTATGCTGTGCCAGTCCAAAATGACCACAGTTGCCCTGGTAGACTTCCGACTATTCAGTATGTGCCAGCCAAATGTACCTGCAATTACCGAGAGAGGTTGCTGCAGGGCCTGCCAGCTCCCTTCCTGCTAGAGGTGGGGCTGAAATCTAGGCTAGGTCTGCAGGTCGATCTGGGTGAAAGAAGCTGGTCCCTACCATCACTGTGATTTTCAGTCAGCCCCACTTTCCCTCATGCGAGGGGTGGAGTTAAAATGGTGGCTGCTGACCTCTTTCTGACTTGGACAGGTTCAAACTTTAGCTTTTCTTAGGGTTATACTTTAGCCAGCCTAATTTACTAATAAAATAGCTGAAATCTGTGGCCAACCGTCTCTTCCTTCCTTGTTTTTGGGAAATAGAGCTTCCAATTCCAGCCACAGAATAGCTCCTGAGGTGGCTTGTGCCATCAGAGCAGGATGATTACAGGCCTCCGTGGTGTGGCCTGTATTTTCCCGAAGAAGCTGGCACAGGTCCCTCCAGCTTCCTCCCTGCTGGAAGTGGGGCTGGGGCTTAGGCTACAGCTGCAATCAGATCTGGATGGAAAGAAGCTGGTCCCTACCAGCACTGTGATTTTCAGTCTGTCCCACTTCCCCTCGTGCCCGGGGAGGAGTTAAAATGGCAGCTACTAGCCTCTTTCTGACTTGGATAGGTTCAAACTTCAGCTGTTCTTAGGATTATACTTTAGCCTGCCTAATTTACTAATCAGTAGCTGAAGTTAGTGCCCAGTCATCTCTTTCTCCCCATTTTTGGGAAGTGAAGCTTCTAATTCCAGCTGCAGAATAGCTCCTGAGGTGGCTTGCACTGCCAGTGGAGGATGGGCACCGGCCTCTGGGGCGTGGAGTGCTCTACTTACGAATCTTCTCTGCAGACGGGCAGTCTCCTTCCTCCATTCTTTCAAGGATGTTGCAGTATGCTCTTCTGGTCTCCTGGAACCCCCAAACAGGTGCTTTAGATAGCTCTGGGTGATTACTAACTGCGCTGTAGCATGAGCTGACTCTAGGAGCTCCTTACTCTGCCACCATCTTGCTGGTTGTCCCTTCCGTGTATTTTTGATGTCTAATAGAACTGAGCTGCAGTATGATATCCTGCCAGTAGATGCCACCCTTTAACATACCTTACCTTAAAAGTACCTGCCTTAACCTCTAACTCCAACCCCTCAGGATAATCTGCTATGTACATAGCACATATATTTTTCATTAAAATCGACTGTAATGGTCAATCTCAGATCACAGAAAATGGACTCAAGTCTTTCAATGTAAAGCTTGACATCAAAAAGTTTTTGTTAATTCTTTGGTACCTGTTGTTATATACCTGGCAATAAATAGGAACATGAAGTAAATTAAACTTAATGAAAAAGCACAGGACCAGCTTATTAGGCTAAGTATACTCATCTTATATTCATCTTATGTTTTCAGGATCGTATCGTATTATTTTATTGCCTTTATGTATGTATTAGTCAGCTAAAGGGGTGCTAATGTGAAATACCAAAAATGGGTTGGTCTTTACAAAGGGTATTTATTTGGGGTAGAAGTCCACAGATACCAGGCCATAAAGTGTTATGTTTCTGGGAAGCGGGTGTGGCTCAGTGGATAGAGCCCCTGTTTACCATATGGGAGGCCC